>APFE030187355.1:0-88534 GCA_000404065.3 Pinus taeda | reverse complement strand
GGCGCTCCCCCGCAACTATGGGTCTAATGGAAAGATATATTACATGTTATCTTGTAAGTGAAATCTTTTGTTGAATATCTTTTTCTTAAATGTCTAATGCATGGAACTATTGATTCTAGCTTGAAAATTATGTACCCTAATTTGTTGAAGAATATCTAGATGAATGTTGTATGCATCACTCACTGTAACATGTAATCTATGTTCATAGTGGAGTACTTCTTGTTATTCACCATCAAAATCCATTATTCCATTAAGTGGGCAATTATTGAAATTTTGGTAGCTAGGACATCAAATTTTGACCACCTTAGAAGGAATTAGGCTTATCTCTAACATCCTTGACTCCATACCCCCATAACACAAGGCATTGGTCCTATCACTTGATGATCAACCTTAAATTTCCCCATCTCTCTTCTCATATTCGGTCCTTTTAAGGCTAGGGAGAAAAACTAGGGTTTGGAGCGAAATTTTAGGGAGGATGATTTTTGGTGATTTGAGAGCCTAAACATCAAGAGATAGGTCTAGGCAACCTAACCTATCAATTTGGTGGGCATCCACTCAAATTTCATCCATAAAATCTCTTTCCCTAGGTGTTGCCCTAAGAGGGAAACCCTAATCTCCTCTTCCTCAACTTGAGGGCTTTCTTGAGGGTTTCATGAGCCTTGAGATAACTTTATCATTGTAAGAAACCCTTTCTCTTTGGTCTTGACCTTGTGAACACTTGTTTTCATCGAAAATCTCAAAACCTTAAGTTTTGAACCTTGATTTATGTGGATTTTCTTTGAGTGTTTTGATT
Source organism: Pinus taeda (assembly GCA_000404065.3). Classification (NCBI taxonomy): domain Eukaryota; kingdom Viridiplantae; phylum Streptophyta; class Pinopsida; order Pinales; family Pinaceae; genus Pinus; species Pinus taeda. The sequence continues at coordinate 87,741 of APFE030187355.1, read as the reverse complement.
CCTTGAAGCCTTGAACCATTATTGAGCCTCCCTCTTGAATGAGCTCTAGCTTGATCACTTTGTGCCTTATACCTAACATATCTATTTTACGTGATCTCCTTCCTACCCGGGCTCCTCCCATCGGTGAAAGTCTGTACAAAGTAGGGGGTTTTGGCTAAGGTGACATTGTGCCTCTACCCCGTTGTTAGCACTTTGTCTAGCTTTTGTCTTGTAGGTTTTCCCTCTCTAAGGCCTGCTAGATTTTGTGGTAACAGAGATGATCCCCTTATCCCCATCTTTGAAGATTGTAGGATGCCTAGGTTAAACCTCTAGGCTACACGAGTGGGTTTTCCCTAGTCTTTGAATCCTAGTATACTCCAGCGTGTTTCTCCTTGACCCCATATACTCCAAAATTATATGGCAAGCTAGAACTTATTTTCTATCCTCCATCACCTTTTTCTTTTAAAATTCGTTAAATTGTTTTGTTGGGGTTTACGCTTCAAATTCGCCTTGTAATTTGTTGATTGTGTAAGGTGGCAGACCATTCTTGACCTTTTGACCTCAAATCTTAAAATTACCTTCAAAGCCTTATTACTCACCACCTGTGGGTGATATAGGATAAATTTTTTTCTCCTAGATGGTCCTCAAGTTGGAGCCAACAACCCCTCGCAGCCACCAGATAGCTCGATGTGCCACTATCTTCGCCACTTGAGCCAACCATATGCTCCCTCACCCATCTGTTATGATCATATGTTTGAAGGTGGGCCTTCCAACCCCTAAGTGTTGAACAATGTAACTAGGTTCGGTCTTCATAATGACTTGTAATTGTGACTTTTGTAAATGATGTAATAAAATTATTTTTGTAAGCCTTGCTTCATGGGTTTCATGAGCAAGTGATTTTATTTAGATGGCTCCCATTTAGAGCCTTAGGATTTGTCATTAAGGTCAATGAATTAATGTCATGTATGAAGAGCTCTTCTTGAGCATATGTAAAATGTATATGAGTCAATCTAGTGTCTAGAAAGCCCTCCAAAAGACAAGCACAGTCCTCTTGACTTGATGTTGGCTTGCAATATAAAGTATTAACTTATGTCGGCTCACTCGAAGTGTCACACCGATTCAAATGGTCATGTCGGCTTGAGTACATGGATGAACTACTATAAATAGGTGTGTATGATCTTTGCATAAGTACAGTTTAGAAGTTTAGATACCTCTGTAGTCTTCGGTGGGTAATCACAGTGAAAAGTTCAGATGGAAAATCACAGAGAACATATTTCGCATATCTCTGAATTTTGGAAGAGGGAAAAGGAGTCTCGGTAATCTCTTGTTTTGGTTAAGGTTACAAGGATGCATACTATAGTTCTATAAGGGAATTCGAATCCCTCTAATCTAGAGATCACTGTAAGAAGAAGAAACTACAGTTGGAATTTTGGTGGCGTCTCACTGTGACTTCAGAAGACAAGGACAGTGGCCTAAGTATAGAAGACAAGGGGAATGTAGTAACACTGTCTCGGTGTTGAGGAGAGTCCACTGTTCGTAAGAAGACTATGTTTCAAATCAAGTTTTGTTTAGAAACCTCGGTGCTATCACAGGAAGAAGAATCCAATGTGAAGTCATAGCCTCAATGATGTTGTTCGGACATGCTTACAGTACAGTGATATTATAGTGATGGATTTCAGATTGCTATCTTGGTGAAAGTCTCTGGTGTAGCCACAACAATGGAAGCAGAATCTAGAAGACAAAAGCAGAAGAGGACTCGTGTCTTGATCATGGAGTGGCCAATAGTTTAAGGGTCTTGGTCTTGGTATTCGTCAATTGGAATCTCTAGAAGAAGAATTTGTGCAGGTTTTTCCTCTCAAAGAGTGAGAGGTTTTGGCCTTGGCTCATAGCCTACATGCTGTGTCTCTTGTCTATTTATGTTCTTGCATTGGTTACAGTTTGATGAACAAGAGCACTAAGAATCTAACGTAAAGAAGATCCTAATCTAATCAAGTAAAAGCATTCACAAGCAGTCACCAAAGGAGAAATCAACTAATTCTAATGCCCTAGATTTCTCAACATGGTATTAGAGCTAAGGCGCTGAAGTCAAAGGAAAGGAATCTAATCAAAGAGACACTCAAGGATTGAGTTTCAAGACAGACATCAAAGCAAGTCGAAGGTTATCAAAACAAAAGATCAAGATCTACATTGCAGGATAAAACCCTAGATCAAAGAAGCTATCTACAACAATAAAAGTTTTTGGATCCTCTAAGTCATCATCAAGTTATCTACAAAAGGTAGCTCGAAGAACTTTAAAGATGAAGATCACATCATCTTGAAGAAAGCCGAAACCCTAGCAACAATTTTGATCTGCACTCATTCACTACCAAAGTAGTTGAAGTATCTTGAAAGCAAGAAGACATTATCATCTTCAAAGCTATGAGGCAAGTTCCCTCTCATTCAAGCAAGTTTCCTCTCCTTTGCCCTTGAAGAAGATCATCCAAGGAAGCAACAAATACATCTTCTTCATCCATGATCAAAGTGATCAAGTGGAAGATTTCATCTTCACTTGTCAAGTAAGTATCTTTCATTTTTTAAACAAATTTGGTAAAATGACTTCGTGTTTGCAAGGAGATCTATAAGCTAGTTGGGTCATCAAAATACCTTGCATGAAAGAAGAGGATAGATATAGTCCTCGAAGAAAGTGAAATCATTGAACATATCAATGGAAAGGTCTCCTCTGAATTCATGGAAAGGGATTCTTATGAAAGGTCCCCTCATATAGCAATATTGAAGACATCAAAGAGATGTATATAAACTTGTGAGAATATTCTCTGAAGATTAGGTAAAGGAGGTCACATGAATTAGATCTGATCTACAAAAAAATTAAAGGTATCAAAGGATGAAGGGATATCTTCATAAGATCTCATCTACGAGATTTGGGAGAGATGATAAGAAGATAATCTCCATTGATCTAAATTGCACTAACTAATGATCAAGGAAGCAGATACCCATGGGGATAAGAAAGTTACCTCATTCGAAAACTTGTGGTTTCTGTGCAAGATAGAAGAAGACAAGGTGAGGGCAAAAGTGTTGAAGGTTAAAGGACTTCAAACATTTGTTGGAAGGAAAGGAAGTTTGGAAAATTCTGGTCCTCAGAAAAGAAAGAAGAGCACAGGTGATATTCAATACTATGGAAGTAAAGACTATGGACTTTACAAGAAAGATTGTCCTAATGAGACAATATCTAAAGAAAGGAAAGAAGCCCATATCTCAGACGAAGTGGAGGAAGTTGAAGAAAAGAAGTCTAAGGTAAGAGGAAGTAAGAAATCTCGATTGAGATAGTCTCCGTCACAAAAGTTCTTGTCATAGCTCCTAAACCTTATAGGATATGGCTATAATAAATAATAAGATGCATCGTGGCATCATGGAAGCATTATAAACAAGAACTCATGACATCACCATAGGAAACATGAAGGATGTTTGGTAGTCAACTTTGAAGGATATAGCTCTTGGTGACCTCATTAAAAGGTCAAAGGAAGAAGTCATCCAGGACAAGTCTCATTAGACATTTGTTTAAAAAGGGAAACATCTGTTGAATAAGGATATGCGAGATGGAATCCTCATTGAAGGATTCATTGATCTAGAGAGAAAGCAAGTGTATCTTCAAAAACTCTAATTTGTGGAGTTCATGGGATGATGGTATGATGACATGAAGTAGATTAAGGGGTTGAAGATCTTTTCAATCAAGGAAGCTGCTGAAAGAAGCCTAGATGACCTAAAGGTAAATAAGGTATGTATGCTTGTATTTAATATTATAAAGTCATGTCGTATGGTTGCAAGTAACAAAGATCACTACTTCTATTTTGAGAAGCATGATAAAAAAAAGAACCTCCTCCTATGAAAGAATGTCGGAAGGCACGAGTCACACTAGATGAAATCAACATAATATGTCCTCATATGAAATATGAGGTGGTTGACTACGATTGAGGAACTTTGATTGGAAGCTCCCTGGGAATGAAGTGTGTGAAAAGATAGGAAGAGATCGTGATAATATGCAACGAAGGTAGAAAGGCATCCAATGTCCGAAGTCCAAGAAGATTTGGCTAGAAGATCTCCCGGAAGAATGAGAAGACTTTGACGTAAGTCGGAAAAAGATAGAGACCCTTGACACTGAATATCTGTGGGAGATGTGTCAATCTACATGCAGGATGCTAATACTTATAGGAAGATGTAATGTTGAAAGATCATCACAAATGTAATTTTGATTTGAAGTGTTCATTGATTATTTTTGAACTAGCATATGGTTAGGCCTATGTAGGACTGTCAAAAGGAAGACATGTGAATGACTTCCAAGCAGACCATATAGAAGGATGTAATGTCCTTCCGAAAAATATGGCATGAAAGCACAATGACATGAAGCTAAGCCAGATGGAAAATCTGATCGAATAATGTATAATGTATAAAGTTTTCGTTCTCGAAGCTGGAATTGCTGCCCTAAATGGGAATACAAATTGGTTGAATGTTGATTTTGTGAGGGTTTTTCATATGTTTCGTGCTTGGTATAGTGAATGAATGTTCCTAGGGGTATATGATCTCCATAATTTCTTTTATAAGTCATCAATTACAACATCAGGAAGTATAAATTTTCTTAGTGACCTAATTGATTCCTTTAGGGCTAGGCGAAGTTGCTGGGAAACTCCTTGATTGGGTAAAAAAATAATCTAAACATTAAAATCTCATTGATTCCATTCCCCCAATAGACTAGGCATTGGTCTAATCCTTTATGATCACCTAAATGAAAATCATTTCACCTTCTCTCTCTCTTTTTCTAAGCCCTCACCCTAGTAGGCTCCCTAGGGCATCACACAAAATTAATTGTAACCATTCTAAATTGATGAAATTTGGTCTAGACCCACGCTATGTTGATTTCTGGTAACATCAAATGTGCTCCAAGTCTCAAAATTTGCAGGGAGGCTTAGACACATGCATTCTCCAATACCCAGAAACTATTTTGGGAACTTCTACTTGGAGACAGTTTTATTAAAATAATTAATTATTTTTAATGGGACCCTAAGTCTAAACTTCGGAAATTAAAATAATTAATGTGTATTAAACTAAACTGTGGGTGTAACTTCCAGAAGAAGACGAGGATCAAGCCAAAATGGTCTAAGCCATTGATTAGAAGTTAATCTGGGCCGTTGGTTGTCCAACAGAAAGATATAAGAAGAGGCTTGAGGGGCTCTTGGAGAACACACAGAGGGGAGATCAAAAGTTCGATTTTCTGAAGCAGAGCAGCTGCTGGAGAGAGTTTTGATCATGATCTTTTGGAGTGAGGGGCAGGGATAGTATTCGAAGGGAAACTTTCTCGGTTGGATAATACTCAGCAGAGGAGGCAGAGAGAGATCAGGGAGAGGCAACACAGAGCCAGAAGAGGCTGGCGTAGGGCCACGTAGAGGCAGCACAAAGCCTTGAGGAAGTTCAAAAATTTGTTGGGGAGATGGATTTTTGAGCTAGAAGCCGGGGTGTGAGACCGGGAGAGCAAAAGTCAGAATCTCAGAGGCAAATCGATCAGCTGAGGGTGTGACGTTGGGCTGATGCAGTGACTGTGCAGAGGCAACTCATTCAGTGGTTGGATCAACCAGGATTTCCAGTGATAGTGTGAGGTAACCTCACTTATCTTTCTGTCAGTGATATTCTCTGTAACTGGATTGCTGGGAAGGCATCCATAGATTGTATTCAGAAATTACTACTGCTTAATAGTAAACCCTGAGTTGCTGCACCGACTTTCTCATATTGGGTTTTTCCGGGGACATTTGTCCAAAAATAACATATTTGTCCAAAAATAACTGTGTAGATGTGTTGTGTATTTCTTTCATGTTCAATTTCTTGTTTTCGTGTATAATTTAAATGGTGTAGACTGTAGTGTATTAGTTTCGATATTTACTGTAGGAAACAGTAAGTAACTTGATTAAGAAATTAGCAAGTAGGAGAAACCTAATCAATTGCTGTAGTAGAAATTTGGGCAACCAAATTTTCACATGCTGGTGCACGCTTGAGAGGTCCTCCAATTTTGAAGTCATTTCGATGATTGAATCTCAAGTTTTGCCAAACAGTAGCTCGAAGACCATTTCTGCCTAGGTTTCCTTTGGTTAGTGGCTTCACCAAGGATCATTGCATTAAAAATTCAAGACAAATCTTATCTCTTTGATCCTTTTCTTCTCCCTCGGTCAAGACCTTTTGTTTGAAGTTTCAACCAAACCCTTGACCTCGTTTGGGTCCACTAGGGTTTCTTTGTGGTCTTGTAACCTTGTCACTCCAATTTCATAAGGATCGCTTAGAAAACCTTATTCTTCTAGGGTTCTTGGGTCTAAGGAGCTTTATATCAAGAAATACTCCTCATCCCTAGCTCTGGGTCTCCCTCTAGCCCTTCTTGGAGAGCCATTCATCTTGCTTCTTGAGCAAGTAAATCCCATCAATAGAGTCTTTCCTTTGAATAGGTTATTGAAATCACTACCTCCACATCATTGATACATTATTCCAAGTGATTTCCCTAATACCTGGACCCCTATTGGTGGAAGTTCATAAAGAGCAGGCAGTGTTAGCTGAGGCGATAGTGGGCTATTGCCCCATTGTTGCCACTTGAGTTTCCCAATAGGAACCCCTCCTAGAACCCCTGCTAGATTGAGCAGTAACATTTTGGCGCCATTGCCAGGGACACGAGACTCGTGTCTTTTTCCCCATATGATAATTTTGATATATCATTCTTGGTGACTCCATTGAAAGAAAGAAGCCCTGGTTCTTCACTGAACTTCAAAGTTACTGCTTGTAGGGTGAAGCAAGCATCTCTCAAGGCACTTCGAGTTCACTTTGGTGACTTCGTATCTAAAATATTATGAAGATTTGCATAAATGGATCATTGGAGAAGCCTTATGTTATATGTTTCAAGATGATAATTCTCAATCCAATGATCATGATAACTAAGCAGAGTTTGATACCCCTCTTTATGGATCTCTTGGGAGCCATAAGATTGAGGAGTCTTCCCAATGCTCTGAAAGGGGGTTGTGGTTCTTCCCAAGACACGACGATTGTTGTCCACCTTTATCCTTCCTCGAAAATCAGGATAATGGGTTTGTGGATGTGCTTGAGCAATCTATCTCTTTTTGCCATGAGGAGGATATGCTCGAGCTTGCTATTCATAGAAAGTTTATGAGCTTGGTCATTGAATACTCCATATTCTCATTGCAAGAAAGGTTGCACAAGTTGGATTCCTCCTTTCCCTCCTCATCCATGGCCCTTGATGCATGGTCCTCAAATGTTCCCACCCCCCACCCTTACCATTCATCGAGCAAATCTTGCAATGGGAAGCGTAATGTTTGGGTCCCCTGCCTCACAATGGTTCATAAGGGAAAGTGCTTTTATATTGACTTAATCATATGTTGGTTGCATTGGTTGTATGACTATACTTAGCATTTGCACAATGTAGCCATGCATGTTAGGGTAGGATGCATTACATATTGCTTTTTGCATAGTTTATATCATCATAATATGTTCTCATGCTAGATTACATGCATTTATATTAGAATTTCATTTAGAATTAAATTTTAGTTCTTGTTGATTTTAATGGCCTAATAAAAGCATGGATGATTATAAGACGCCACAAACACATGCTGCCTTGTGTGCTTGGTCTTTGAAATGTGCAAGTAACGGGTCTGCGGTCCCAAGAGATTGTTCGTGCTCTCACGACCTCCCCGTTCGAGTACGTATGTCCACTCTCCTGAGAGATCATGTCCCAGTTGGAGCCAGATGTTAACCACCACCTGTGGGTGATACTCATTGGAGAATTGTTTTCTCCTAGATGGTCCTTAGCCGACAACCAACAACCCCTTTCAGACACTAGATAACTCGATGTGCCACTATCTCCACCACTTGAGCCAACCATATGCTCCCTCGCCCATTTGTTATGATCGTATGTTTGAAGGTGGGCCTTCCAACCCCGAAGCTATGGCTTTTCATTTTGTAGTTGGGTATTTTTGTTTACTTATCATGGACACTTTTGGGCATGGATTAGTGGGGTGATTCGACGGAAATAGTGGGCTTGGTTCGTGCTCCTATCTCCTCTGTCCAATTTGATGGTTAACCTTGTATCCTAGTCTCGCGTGATCTCCTTTATTGTCTACTAGATTTAGGGGTGGCACTACATGGGAAACCCCGATTTTGGTTGTGTGATCCCATTTCTCGACACCATATACATCACTCCCCTCCACTCATTATAACTCCATTCACCATATTTCCCATCCGGGTCCACATTTGTCCATTGGGTCCATAAGGAGTTAGCCTCCCCCTCCCCTTATCCACGCTTGGGGTCGAGCCTAGAAAAATGCCCCAAAGGTTGATGCAGCTAAAAAGAAAGGAAAAAGCATAATTTGGCCACGCTCAACAGGAAATGTACCATAAAATGCAAAAGATGGTCGGGACATACAAATTTAGCACTTGGGCAAAAGGCAACATGAGCTCTACCCCTATCATTATGGGCATCACCTTTGTTCCTCGGGCCCCCTATATTGACCCCTTTCATCATAAAGGAACCCATGATTGTCTCAACCCTTAATGGGCAATGAACTGCCCCACCTTAAGGGGGTATTTTCTTTTATATCTCACACATCATGCTCTCATCCCCTGAAGCCCTGAGCAGTTAGAAAAGGAAAAAACAATAAAGGGAAAAAGGCATATGAGGAAGGGTGGAAAATCAAAGGTCGGGGCAACTCATGTACCACGATTGCTCCCTCCTTTATTTATATACCCAAGTGTGGGCTTCTCTTATCATAGCTACCCTTATACTGTGGCATGTGGCTTGAAGTCTTCCCTTGATGCCCTGCTCTGTTCCATCATTATATCACATGCCACCTACCATTTGATAGATGTCACTCCCCTTACAAGCCGAAACCACCTATAGGGTCCTTGGTTAACCTTCTTCTTGAACTTGGAGACACTTGCATGTTCTAAAAGCCATTATGGAAGGGCATGCCACTATGAAGCGTCCACTTGGTTCCATGATTTGTAAGCTCATTACTTAATTGCATTAATGTTTGGTCGTACTGGAAGGTGAGGGGACACATTGGATCTTATATAGGATTATAGGTGGGTCTTCATCTTGGGTTTTGTCTCCCTATACGAGGTCCAAGCCCTCCAAAGGGTCATATTTGTATTTTTCGGGTGAGTGTTGAGAGCCATGGGCCTCCCCCATAGTAGAGAGAAGATTGTTACTTTATGGGATCTTTTAGTTCCACTCATTGCTTGCTTGTGTTCCATTTATTTGATGATAATGATGCACTTGGACCACCTTGCCCAGTCGACTACACTCTTGCACCACACACTTGGCAGTTGATCCAGGGCCCAAATGATGATGTTTCTTACCATGGGAGACAATGAGAGGGATTACATCATTCTTTCAACCCTTACAGATGGGGTACAAACTTGTTCGATCCATTTGGAGACCCATGAGGATGTTTTGTGTGCCCATGGCCACTCTGAGGCACCATAGGTCATTTGCTTGGATATCAAGGGGCCACCCCCTTTATCTCTATATTTGGAGCCCATCCATTCATTTTGGCACACATTGGACTCCACTAGGCCTCATCAATGGCCCTTTGACTTATGAGATGTGTGAGGCAAATGAGAGGGGAGACTTCCTTTTATTGGCTTGGAGGGGCTGTTTTTGGAGGTAAACAACCCTTAGTTTCCCTCCAAATCACTTCACAAGCCTCCAAGAAAGCATCCGATGGGTCCGCAATCGGCGTGGCAATGAACTGATCGGTTAGGCCCAATTTTCTTTAAAAAGGGTGAAAGAGGGGGCCTGACATGTTTTTTGGGCAGTCCAAATGGTTTAGCCAGTGAACCGACCGGTTTGACTGGTTTCTTGTTCAGATTGGCCAATTTTTAATACTATGTATAAAAGATTGTCTATGGCCCCACTTAGAAGGAAACTCGAACTTTGCAACCAAAAATTGACAAAGGGATCAATGAGGGATTTGGTCACTGGAATTGAAGGGAATACCTCCCTCTTTGACTGAAACTTCGACCTCAACACCACCTTGAATGCTCACACTCTCTACTTGAGAGGACTCGACTCCATAATAGCTGAACTTCGACCCATTGAAGCATGGTAGAGCATGAATCCCTTCTTTGGCAATGTCTTCCTTTGATTTAGCTTGAATCTCAACCTATGAGAAATATAGAAATTACAATCTCAAGAAGTAAAATCAACCGATAATACCTCTACAAGCTCAATATCTTCTACAAATCTTTCTCTCCATGAAAGCACAATGGTGAAATCTGAGTGATTTCACTCTTTGGAACAACAAGGGTGTCTAGTTTCAACTTCGAAGCTAGAAATGGTGGCTAGGGTTCCGAAAAACCAAAGCTTCTCTCCAAAAAATCTCCAGGAGCTCTTTTCGCCAAAAAGGAAAGTGAAAGAATGAAGAGAGACCCCCTGATTTCCCTTTTTCATAACTCACTTACCTTTTCCCTCCAATTAAATATTAAAAGCACCTTTCCTTTCTTGATTTAATAAAGTGACTTTTATAAACTAATTAAAGTTACTTTTAATATCGTAAAATGCTTAATTCACCTCCGTGGTCACACTAGCCACCCAAAGCCCCTTTTCATCATCTTGTCTTGTAGATCTTTTCTCCCCAATTCCAATGAGCTATTACACTAAGGTGTTTCTTCAAGTAATCAACCCGAAACACCACCTTAAGCATAACTAATTAAAATATGTTTGTTAATAACTCTATTTTACGAAAATCGTCGAAATGCAATAGAACCAAAAGCAAACCGTGCATAATTGATCTTGATGATGAAATATGGTAAGCGATTCTAGTTGGACCCATAGAACTCCTCTAAAAACGCTTCGAACCGACCAATGGAGTAATCCCGCTCCTATGACCGATTGGGACAAGCTCTGGGAATGCCTCCTGACCAATTCACTAGGTAGTCCAAAATTTGGGGACATTACAATGAACTTGTACTCCCTTTGAACTAATTATATGTCCCAAATAGAGAATTTTCGTCATTTCAAACTCGCATTTTGATGCTTTGGCATAGAGTGATTTCCCCAAGTGATCATCCCATGTCTTACTGTATGTGAGGAGTTTGTCAAAGAACACTAGTAAGAACTTTTTCAATTGTTTGTTGAAAGTACTGTTCATACAAGATTGGAAAGTGGCGGGAGCGTTGGTTAGCCCAAACGGCATGACCAGAAACTCAAAGTGTCCACAGTGGCACCGAAATGTTGTTTTTGGCACGTATTGCTCTCAGACTGGATTTGATGATAACCTAATTGTAGGTCAATCTTTGAAAAGTATATTGCTCCATATAGCTCAACTAGTAACTCATCGATCTTGGGAATAGGGTACCTATTCTTGATGAATTTTTTGTTGAGAGCTTGGTAATCAATACACATTATCCACGTGTCATCCTTCTTTCTCACTAAAACCACTAATGAGGCGAACATGCTTGAGCTAGGTTTGATGTGTCCCATTGCTAACAATTCCTGTATGGTCTTTTCTATCTCGTCCTTAAATTTCTTTGGGTGTCAATATGGTATGGTGGTTATTGGGTTGGCCCCTTCTTGTTCTATGGGATGTTCAAATCCTCTTTTAGGAGGCAATCGTGGGGGAATATCACCAAATACTTGACCATGTGTGTCCAACACTCGTTGAATGTTTGCTCTGTACTGTGGTTTGTCACTGTTGGGAGTCTTTTTGCTCGTAATCTCGCATTCTACTACATATGCTACATCTCCGTGCCTAAATATGGCCTCCATTCTTCTGGTGGAAACCACTTGTGGGCCACCATTTGCCATACCCCTCAAAGCTACCTTACTGCCATTTGGTGCTTTAAGTTTAAATTGCATTTCCAATGCGTGGTAGTCTATAGTGCATTTTCCTAATGAATACAACCATTGAACCCCCAATACCATATTAATATTTGCAAGATCTATTACTTAAAAGTCGCTAGTGAAAGTATAATTACCAAGTGTTACACTCAAACCTGGGATCATCTGTGTGCAATCCAAGTTGTACCCATCTGTTACTATCACATCAAGGCCTTCAAATTCTTCTGTGGGAAGCCCTCTCTTTGCTACTAATGCTGCATCAATGAAATTATGTGTAGCTCCCCCATCAATAAGAGTTGGTGATATGTTGCCCTCTGATGACTCCCCTGACCATGGAGGTGTAATATTTGGGTGTTCCTGATAGAGTCACAATCTTAACTTGTGGTCAATATTTCTTTTCTTCATGGGTTTTTTCCTCATCTTTAGCTTCTTTCCATGGTTGTTCTTCCTTGGGACTACTAAGCTTAGTGGGTTCATCATTACTAGGTGTGGGTTCTTGTCCTTCCTCGTCGTTGTCAGAGAGCACTTTGATGTAGTGAATGTTCCCCTTACCTAAACAGTGATGTCTAGGTTCCCTGCAAGTTAAACATAGCTTCTTCCTCCTTAGTTCACTTCAGGTTTCCTCATCTAACTTGTTTATTCTGGGCCAATCACGTTGAAAGGGCTTCTTCTCCTTGTCTTTTGGGGATTGATAGGCTTTTGGGGGTTGCTGCATTTCCCATATCACGAGTCTTCTTGATAACCTCTTGAAGGGTTGTGGGACTGAATGCTTTAACCCAACCCTGTAGAGGTTTAGATAAGGCCTTTTTAAAAAGCACAACTAATCTTTTTTCAGATATATCTGTCACCATGATGGTGATTCATTCAAATTTTGCAATGAACTCTTTGTGTGATCTTGCTTGTTTGAGTAGTGCCAATTCTCTAAAGTGGATGTCTAGGTTCTTCCGATCAAATCTTTATATCAGTCTTTGCGTAAAATATTCATAACACCATTCATGCGCTTCCCCTTCTAGATGTAATGTAGCAAATTGGATCGTGTCTACTTCCGCCATAGGATCGAGCTTGAAGTAGTTGTCCAATTTTTGCACCCAAGCTCTTTTTGTCCAATTAGATGATCCATCAAATGATGGAAGGAAAAGTTTACTTACCTTGCATATTAGATCAGAATTAGGCTGTCCCTTGGGTCTATTTCCGAGTCTGAAATTTCTGTATTCATTGAAGGTCATGGCTTCTTGCATGTTTTCTTCTAGTCCTGCATATTTCCGAAACTAACCGCCCAACAGTATATTTGGTTCAACAACTTCTTGGCTTGTTGCGACTTGATTATTTATGAATTGAGGGAATAATGGTTGGGGAATCTTTCCGTTGGTTTCCCTGGTGTTAGGGGGGCCAAGGCTATGATTCCCACTACCTCCTGTTGACCACTATGTGTCAACTACCCTATAGCAGTACAAATTTTTCAAAGGAATTCCATCATGTTTGAGTATTCAGATATCCAAAATTCATCATCATCATTCATCAGTTTATCAAAGTTGTGACTCCAAATTCTGCAGCCTGGTGGGCCATTGTAAAAATGATTCTAGTATGTCTATAAATCCATGTAAAACACCTAAGAAAGCTTAAGAATTTTTGCTAGTGAGTTTCATTCTAAGGAGTTTTTTAACCTCGTTAATTATTTTGTATTTCTAAACACGAAATAATTAATAGAGTTTTTTTCCAAGATATACCCCTGTTGTTGCACAAAGTGTCTAGGCACCGCGACAACACTTAGAGTAAGGGCTGTCACACTAATCCTTACTCACTTCATTTAGACTCTCTCCTAGGCAAGTCAAGGGGGTAGTCCCTAAGGTGAATGGATGAGGGTAGCCTGTGGAACACGGGCTCTAGGAGATTTTAACGATGAACAACTTGATAAATTTAAAGCAAGTCTCAGTCAATTAAGATAGATGGATTAAAATAAGACACAATTACTAGATATAAATGACTATAGACCAGTGCCTTTAATATTTGCATTAACCATAGACTAAATAAAACAAGTTATCCAGAGAAAACTTATAAATGTGGCAAAGAGACGATCATGAACAGTTAATGTAAAATGCCCAAAATTTTAACATGCAGGATAATTTAGATTTAAAATAATTTTCAATAATGACCTAGATCTAGAATTAACTAACTTTCTCCAACAGTCAATATGATTTAAAACATTTATTTCACCTTGACCATAGAAAAATCATGAAAATTTAATGTAATCAGCAAATAACACCAAGGAAATTTAAATTTGCGTTTCAATTATTCCTTAGGCAATTGCTTTAATGTGAAAAATAAAGAAGTAAAACAAGTCAACGGGTTGATAAATCGAATTTTTAATGGGCCACATGCCACATCAATTTTTTTTTAATGTTTAAGCACAAATCTCTTAATTTATTTCATTCTTAATTCTCACGTCACTAGGAATTTAAAGTTTTTAGATTTTTTAAAACTTTTATGTTATTAACATTTTTCATTTCTCTATAGTTAAACAAGCTTAAATTTTTTGTATCTAAAGATTAACTATAGGAAAGTGGTAAATTTTCCTAGATTTGGGTCACTAAACATAAATCATTTTGATTCTAGGATCGTGAATTGATTAGCATTTAAATTTCATGGTGTTTAAAGTATTTGGATATTTAGAAATTTGATTGCTAGAATATTTTGCATCTATTGAAATTGATCGTCATTGCTTGAATTATTTAATTTGTGTTACATGTTAGACATTTTGCGATTTTTTTTCAAGTGATTGTTAAAGTACTCTGTCGTGGAATTGTAATAGATTGTATATCTTTGTTTCCTACGCTGAGTATATTTTGAGCATTTGTTGACATTGATGTTAAATTGCAAAGAATTTTTTGTTTTCTTTGAGCTATAATTGTATCATAAAGATTTGCAAAGAATTTTTTGTTTTCTTTGAGCTATAATTGTATCATAAAGATTTGAAATAAGCTTGTGGTTTAATTGTAATATTTTCAGGAGTTTACTTTTAAGTCTTCATCCAATAAAGTGAACTTCCTATTTTGATGATTAAGGGCTTTTGCGACACAAGCATTTCTAAACCTCGAGTCCAACTTCATCTCATCATCTAGTGCATTTGCATATAAGTTAACTTTGCATAAATTAAAATTTACTTCGAAGCATAAGCTTGGTTGATAGAGAGATAGGTATCCATCCATCTTTGCTTGAGAAGCCTGCTTTTAATAGTACTTAAAACGGTGACCTTGCAGTCATCAGAGCCACAACTCTCTGCAATGTGGGAGGCACTAGGTATGTTAGATTTTCAGGAGAGGTATTGTTAATCACACCATAGTGTGCTTCACCTTATTTTCTCTTTGCCAATTACTACGAAATCAGGGTCAACATAGAAAGGATCGAAGGATTCACATTCAAATAGGCATTTAACTATAATTAACCCAGATTCTTGCATCTTACATTAGCTTTAGGATCCACATTTCATATAAGATAGTCATTCATCTAAGCAGAAATTGCTAATCAATTACTTGGTCTTAATTTCCCTAGCAAGATCATTGACGCCATAGGGCACTGGTATCAATCGTTTAAAATCTAATAAAATCCTATAAGTCTTGCTAAATCTTAATCAAGTACTTGATCACTTCACTGTGTTTTTTGAACTGGTTGGTTCCCAACTAGTTCTTCCTCATTCCATTTTTTCATAGGGTCTACTCCCTTAGCCTACTGTAAGGAAACAACTTAAACAGAGATATTAGGGATCAGGGTGACAGCCGTCGATCTGAGCCGTTATTATGGTGCCTAGACACTCTGTGCGAAAACAACCCTTGAATCTAGGGTGAGGCTCGGTGGTGATGTCTTAAGTAAGCCCTAGTGTATCGAGTCAATATATTTTTATCATACTAGATCATGTCCCGAGTCTCGCAGAATTTGGTTTAGCCTAGGTGTCTATTTTTAATTATTAAATTTCCAGCTGGTTAGGAAATTTAATAATTTGGATGTAAATTGTAAAATCAAATGATTGTAAAAGTTGAAGAGGGTAGAGTACTCATAGTTAGAACCTCTACACCTCATGTTAGTGTCTAGACACCTTTTGAGGGTTGAAATTATGTCTTTCCCCTCTAATCATTTTTATTTTGAGTTTTCTAGCACAAAATTAGCCAGAAAATAGCCAAAAAATTAAAATTGAGAGAAAATAAAATTTTCTCCAAGTGTAAAAACGAATTTATGGAAAAAGTGGTCATTCCCAAGGAAGAATTAAATTGACAAACCTAATTCCAAAGTAGAAAAACCACAATAAATTATTTGGGGCCATAAAAGAATTACTTTTTCAAGGAAATTTTTTGTTGTTGGTCCAGTTAATTGAAGAAAATTCGTGGGCCCAAAAGAAGTCCAATTTTCAAGGTCCTCCATTAAGGAAACATCATAATTTTTTATGGACCAAGGTGATTAAGTCAAAAATGATTTTGTAAGGAAAAAAGTCAAAATAATATTTTTTGGACCATGAAAAACGAGAATTATTATGGAGTTCGAATATCTTCATCAAGATCAAAGGACGAGATTTAATTTTGGCATGGATCAAGCAACAAGTAGCCGTTTTTCTCCAGGATCAAGTCAAATTTGTGCAATTTCTTGAACCTAGTTGTTTTCTACTTGGAGGGGGGATCTAGATCTCTCCATTTTTCTATAAATTGAGCACGAGGCTCCTCGTTGTAACATCTTTGATCTTTGGATCATTGTACTCTAGCTATCAACTCCTGAAGCTCTCTATTTTGGTAATAAAGCAAAAAATATCTGGGGTTACTACTGTGGTGTTTTTCTTCCATGGACATGGTAATATTATTTCACTGAGCTTTTAATTTCTACTTGTGCTTATATTCATTATGTTGATATGCTTTTATAGGATCATCAATGTATAAATATTTTGCACTGTTGATTGGATCTAACAAATGCTTTAGGATTGGACGTGGCTAGTCGTTTTCGGTTAAACTACTAGGACTTCCTTCCATTGTATTTTTCTTATCTCATGTGGATCTAACAAAAATCTTTTAAATTGTGTAGAAAACATTTGATTGAAATATATCTCAAGTGTGAGGGGACATTTTCGACTAAACCATCCTACTCTTGAGCATTGAAGTGGAAGAACCTACTTTGTTTTCCTTAAGGATTTATCTAATGATTTTTATTGGAGGGTTTCTAGATGTGGGTTTGAGGAAAATCATTTATTTTATTTACTCATCTAAATCTTGGAGCTATAATTGATTAATTTACTATTTAAGGAGCTAATTACTTGACCTAAGGGTAGAGGTGTCCTCATACCCTTAGGATCAAGACTCGTAAATTACTTGTGATTTATCATAAATTTTGTAAATAATTTTCTCACCTTTGTATATACCTATTTCCTCCTCCACAAGTCTATAAGGATATCCTTTCCTTTTGAAGCATTTTTTTTTTGGAATCATTTGAGGTATACAATCTTCATTATAGATTTTATAAAGGTTTTTTTTGGTTATATTTGTAATTATTTTATTTTATTTTTTATTTCTTACTTAACCTCGATTTCTTTTTTGCAAGCCTTGGAGAGATATTTTAAGGAGGCCGCATGCTTGTTCAAATCATCTAAAAGTTTGATCCATTTACACAATTTTATTAAAATTGAATTATTGGAAAGTGGTTCTCATTTAATTAGTGGAGATAAATTCTTATTTGAAGAATTGTTGTTTGCAAAAATTTTAAGCTCTGCTGTAAGGGTTTTGCAGGTTCTTCCTTTGTTGGTTGCTAACTTTTGGAGGATTATTTTGGCCTTTGAAGATCAACATTTTGTATTTTTTGTGGCTCAAATAGTTCGCCATAGGCATTTCTTTGCCTCCTAGAGCTAGGCTGGAGGGTTTTCAAGTTTATTTTATTGTCTTAAGGATCAACTAATCTTCCCTTTTACAGTGAAATCTAATCATCGCTTGGCAGGGTTTTCATCACACTGGGGTTAGGAGTCCATCCTTGGAAAGCTTGATTTTGGGATGCCATGAGCCCTTTGGGGTTTGATTTATTTGTCTACTTTTTAAAAGGCTAACAACTCCATCTAATTGATTGAAGAGGGTTTTAGTGAATTGTTGGATTTTCAAGCTTACATTATTTTTTGTGTGATTTATATTATGGATCTAACTGTGGTTTTGCGGTGAATTAGGAAGGTTTGACCTGCAATTTTGGAAGCCTTATTTTAAAGAAGCCGTAAGCATATTCCCAAATTCTGAAGGGTTTTCTCCATCATTTTTTGGACTACAATTCATCCTTTTGGAGGGTTAAAATTTTGATGCTAAATTTATTTGCCAGGCCATAGGGATTAAAGTGTTTCCACTGAGATTTTTGGGCAAGAGATTACCTTTTGGAGGCTTGCTTTTCACTTGCAAATTTTTGGAAAGGCCACATAATTTTTTAAGCCTTAAATCCTCAAGGCCGTGAGCATCTGAGGCTATTTCTTTTCTAACATGAAAACTGTTCACCTGGTGCGAGAGACCTCTTTGGGCTTGAGCCTTCTGCAAACAAATGAATTTTTCAGGGGCATAAAGGAGATTCAAAATTGTCTTGGGCTTGAAATTGAAGCTAAATAGTAAAAATTTCAAATTGATTTCTCCTCTGAAGACTGCCTTCATCTTGTTGAAATATGTAACTAGGTCCAGACTTCGTAATGACATGTGTAATCATGATTTTATGTAATTGATGTAAAGGAGAAAAATAAAATTATTTTGTTATGCTTGAGACATGGGTTTCATGCTTGAGGAATTTTATTTTAGTTGAAGCTCCCAATGCGAGCTATTAGGTTTGGTCATCAAGTCATAAAGTCTACTGACAATGTCAAGTATTGAAGATCCATTTGGGCATGTTACACATTGTAAAAAGAGAAGTTATTTGTGTCACAAACCCTCCAAGAGCTTGTCACAAGCACTCCCTCATGTCAACCTTCAAAAGAGATGAAGATCATTCTTGACAAGCATGTTAGCCTAGTCACAAGGTGAAGTCAGCTTATTTTGATGAACAATCCTCTATATATAGTGAGGACACAACCTCCATTGAGATATCATTTGATCAAGGATAAAGGATAGAAAAAGAAGTGCGAAGAACACAAGAGAAGAGGCTCATCACCAAGCGAAGGAAGGAGAAAAGGAAACTGAGTTAGTTTCGACTTGTTTTTGGGCAAATATACTTCACACGTGCAAGGAATTGGTGCTATATATTGTAAGAGTAGCCAAGATATCACAGTCACATTAGAACGACAGATCAAGGGAGAAAATCAAATTGGTTCTCAAGCCGAATTGCAGAAGAGAGAGTCTCCACCTAAAGCGAAGGAAATTAAGGGACAAATCTCTCACACGTGCTACAACTAGGGTTTCGGAGGAGGCCGAGAGTTGCAGGTTTGATCCAAAACACTGAAATCTAAAAGGTAGCCGAAATCCAAAAGAAGGGAAGTAGTTTGACTAGTGTTGACTTGGGCGAGAAGAAGAAGCACTGAAGAAGGATCTTGTGACTTGGTCTTGGAGAGGTGTTTGTGTCAAGGGTCTTGGTCTTGGTATTCGTCAATTGAAGTTTCTATAAGAAGAATAATTTGTTTGGGTTTTCCTCTCAAGTAGGAGAGGTTTTGGCCTTGGCTGATCGCCTATATCCAATGTCTCTTGTCTCATTATTGTTTATGGTTTGGTAGTTGTTTGATTAAAAAAACACTTTAATAATCTAAGTCAAAAGAAGAACCTAATCTAAAGAAGTAAAAAGTATTCACAAGTAGTTAGCTCTAAAGATAAATCATATAATCTTCATGCCCTAGATTTCTCAACATGGTATCAGAGCTAAGGTAACAAATCAAGGAAGGGCAGCTCATCACGGGACACACAAGCATTGAAGGACCTAAACTTTAGAAAGGCATCAAAGCAGATCTAGAAGATCATCTCATCCTAAAAGCATTTTGAAGTCAAGATCTACAAGGAAGTGGCAAAACCCTAGATCGAAGAAGAAGTCTACATCAAAAAAAGTCTTGGATTTTTGCTTAAGTAATCATCAAGGAAAAGGGACCACAAAGACCTTACCTCTTCTCAAGTTGAAGAAATCTACAAATTAAAGTAACTTGAAGACTAATCATCCAAGAGAAGCAAGATTAAGGAGCATCATCAACAAAGACATCATCATCATCTAAGGTGATCTCCCTCTCTTTGGAGCCAAGGATCACTCTTGAAGAAAACTATCTTCATCAAGGAGAAGTTTTCCATTATCATCATCATCAAGTTCAAGGAGGCAGCAAGTGGAAAAAGCATCTTCACAAGTAAGTATATTTATATCTACATCTTACCCTGTCAAGATGTCTTATTGCAAGGAAAGCAACAAGTTGGTTGGGGCAAGGTTACTTGGGAGCGGGAGCAAAAGCGGGGAGCGGTAGTGGGGAGCAACATTTTCAAAATCTCCCAGTTCAGGGGCAAATTTTTATATAATATATATTTTTATATATTTTGATGCATATATGTCAACAAAACCTTGTAGAATGATGAATTAGATATAAAAAACTTAAAAACATGGATTGACCCATATAACATCAATCATCTAGAAGTTATAATCTTCATCAACCACATTCAGAAGTTAATAACGTATAACATATTGAGTCTCATGATTCATCAATCTTAAAGTTTCAAGGTTTCAAAATTCAATATATAACATTTGTCATCATTTATCACTAAAGTTGTACTTCTAACCATTACCATTATGAAGTAACCAAACTATAACAAAGAATATCTAACATGAAATGGAATGTTTCAACTTTCAACTTTCACAAAGCATCATATTCATAATTCATTACCAATGAATTTTAAATGCCAACTTCAAACTTCGAACTTAAATTGTCATATATTGTTTACAAAAAATACCATAATAAATACGAAAGAGTCAATAGTTATAAAAAGTACTAGAAACTAGAAAAGACAAGTAAATCTATTATCTACTGCTTAATCCTCTTGTCATGAGAAATTTCTAATTTCTTGTCTTGTGCTTTATTGTGAGTCTCTTCCTGCATAGTCGAATGACGTTCGTGCTCTTGATCATTGGGAGTCTCCCCCACAAAGAGGGCTTGGTTCTCTTGATTAAATACAAGTTCCATACCCTAGTACATGACAAAATCCAATGGAAACATTGCAATCTCCCACAATCTAAAATCCTGAAAAAATGACAAGTCTACAGGAATTTGAGTGAGATCTAAAATCCTACTTTCTCCATATGAAATCCAATGAGGTCGAAACCACTCTCAAATATCCTAAGTCATTTCATGGTAATGTTAAAAATTTATGTAAAAGGATGAAAATGAAAGATAAATGAGAATGTCATTTTTACTTTAAGAATTTAACATTCCCATGAACTACATATCAACACTAGGGCCATAGGATTCAACATTATGCTGCCACACTAAAAAATTGTAATAGCTCCCTCTATCAGTCCTTAGAAGGCAAGGAGTGATTTTGTTTAGGGAGTGCGCTCCTGAAATTTGCTCCCATGCGGAGCGAATTCGGTAGCACGCTCCTAGGGTCGCTCTTGATGCGCTCCTGCCTGGAGCGGGCTCCCGGAGTGGATTCGACAAGGAGGGCCACTGCCTCGCAACCATGGGCTGGGGCTTCAAATTTTTTTGCATGGAAGAAAGGGACAACTCTAAATATCATAGAAAATGAGGTCATGGAACATGTCAAGGACTCAATCACTAAACCTCCAAAGGAAGATGCTGAAGCACTTGCAAGATATATGAAAGGGGAAATAAGGGCTCAAAGGATTCTCATAGAAGCCATCAAGGAATCCCTCATCCCATATGTATCTAAACGTGAAACTTCAAAAGAAGTATATGACAAACTGGTAGAGTTGTTTTCTGTAAACACTGGAGGAGAAGTAATCTCGCCAAGACGAGAATTCTACAAGCTGAGGATATCAAAAGAAGAAGGAATAGCCTCATACTTTATGAGGATATTTGAAATAAAGGATCAACTTCAAGATCTGGGAGAAATAATGTCTGACAAAGAGATGACTACCGTAGTACTAAATGCACTATCAGAGAAATTGGGTAACTTTACATTAGACATTTATGGGAAGAAGGAAGCTATTCCATTCAAGGATCTATGGTCACTATTTAAGATTGAAGAAACTTGGCTAAAGGCAAAAACTGATGTAGGATCAAATGAGCAAACTCAAGCATATGCTGCTATGGCAAAGAGAAAAGGGAAGTTTGGGAAATTCGGTCTTTAGAAAAGAAGGAAGAACATGGCAAAGGTTAAATGCTATGGATGTCAAGAATATGGGAATTACAAGAGAGATTGCCCTAAGATCAAGAAGGACAATAACAAAAGGGGAAGAGAAGAAGCTTATATCATCAAAAAAGTGGAGGAAGCTGGAAAGAAGAAATCCAAGCAAGAGGAAGTAAAAGATCTCTGTTATGATTTGAGTTAGTTTTCCTCACTTAGTTCCTTTCAAGTTTTCTGTTATAAGATATGGCTAGCATGAGTCAGCAAGGAGTATGATAGGATGCGTCATGGCATCATAAAAGCATTGAAAGCAAGAGCTCGTGAGATCATCATAGAGAAGCATGAAAGATAGTTGAAACGAAAGTCCATGGCAGTCACCTATAGAACGATATAGCTCTTGGTAACCTCATTAGAAGCATAAGTGGTATTTATAAGAAGAAGAAAAAGTCATCTAGTACGAAGCTCATCATAAGTCATTCAAAAGGAAACAATTGTTGGATAAGGATACTTGAGATCCTTTGTTGGAGTGTTCATTGGAAGATTCACTGATTAAAAGGAAGCAAGTGTTTCATCAAGAATTCCAACTTGTAGGAATTCATGGGATGATGTCAAAAAGAAGTAAAGCAGGTCAAGGGGTTGAAGTTTTATCAATCAAGCTGGTGAAGGAAGCCTAGATGACCTAAAGGAAAATGAGGTATGTATACTTGTATTTGATAAAATTAAGTCATGTCATATGGTTGTAGATATTATGAATGCTCTACTTCGAGAACATGATCAAAATAAAGGATCCCCTCCTTTGGAAGGATGCAGGAAGGCATGGGTCACACATTGATTAGATGAAATAACATAATATGTCCTGATGTGAAATATGAGGTAGTTGACAAAAATTGGAGGAAGTCTGAGTGGCAGTTCCTGGAAAGGAAATGTGTGAAGAAAGAAAGGAAGAGATTATGAAATATGTAACCATGGAAAAGGCAATCAACATCCAAGGATTGAAAGATTTGACTATGATATATCCATGACAAATATGAAGACCCTAATGAAGTTTGAAAAGAGAAGAGACCCTTGACAATATATATATCTTTTGGAGATGTGTCAATATGTATGCAGGTAGTAGGATGTTGATGCAAACAGGAAATATGTTAAATCATGTCATATGGTTGTAGATATTATGAATGCTCTACTTTGAGAACATGATCAAAATAAAGGATCCCCTCCTTTGGAAGGATATAGGAAGGCATGGATCACACAGTGACTAGATGAAATAACATAATATGTCCTAATGTGAAATATGAGGTAATTGACAAAAATTGTTCTTGGAAAGGAAATGTGTGAAGAAAGAAAGGAAGAGATCATGAAATATGTAACCATGGAAAAGGCAATCAACATCCGAGGACTGAAAGATTTGACTATGATATCTCCATGACAGATATGAAGACCCTGATGAAGTCTGAAAAGAAAAGAGACCCTTGATAATATATATCTTCTGGAGATGTGTCAACATGTATGTAGGATGCTGATGCAAACAGGAAATATGTCATGATGAAAGACCATCACAAAGGTAATTTTACTTAATGATCATCTCTTATTTTTGAATAATATCTAGATGGGCTTATGCGGGGCTACGAAGGGAAGAGCTATGGAAGTCTTCTACAACTGATGCTCATGTGTCAGGATGAAACGTCCTTAAGGAAACATGACATGAAGATGGCAACAAGGCATGAAGGAAGGCCAAATATGGATTAGTGAATCACTTTCCAATGAAAGGAATGATGACATGATTGACATGACTCATGGATGAAAGTGATGGATGGTATATGCCCTACGAAGAAGTTCCACAAGATGTAGACTCTATGACAAAGAAGTAATTCATGACATCAAAGAAAGGAGTTCTACTGGCTGTTGTTAATCCCATGATCTCCACCGAGAGAACTGTTGGAAGCAAGTCCCTAGTCAAAAAGGAGCTTGGTCAAGTCCCTGATTAAGAGGGAGCTTGGGTACATTCCTTTTATAGGAATTGGTACATTCCTTCAGTGGAATGGGTATGTCCCCCCTAAGTTGAGAGGGAGAGATAGACACATCATTCTTGTCTTCACTTGGGACGATAAAATGAAGGATTGGTAAGCATCTGGCATTCGATACTCTTTGAGGATGTGGTAGGGCATCCAAGATAAGAGTGGTTGTAGAGGACCAATATCCTTTGAGGACAGGGAATCCAAGATAAGAATAGTCCTAGTGGAACATACTTTGAGAGAACCCGGGTAGGGTATGTTTCGAGAGAGACAATGATGAGGGTGTCTATAAATCATTGGTCTCACCAACATTGTGCTCTACTCTTGTGGAGAGATAAAGCAATTAGTCAAGGCCTTGCTATGTGACAATGTTGGATGATATGATGCTAAACATGTGGGTTACCAATCCGACTCTTCTTATAAGAATTCTTCAGATTGAGAATGTCCAAGTGCCTTGTATAGGTTATGAATACCTCCCTAGTTAAGAGGGAGTGTTGAAATATGTAACTAGGTTCAGTCTTCACAATGACATGTGTAATCATGATTTTATGTAATTGATGTAAGGAAGAAAAATAAATTATTTTGTTATATTGGAGACATGGGTTTCATGCCCAAGGAATTCTGTTTTAGTTGAAGCTCCCATTGTGAGCTATTAGGTTTGGTCATCAAGTCATCAAGTCTATTGAGTCAATGTCAAGTATTGAAGACCCATTTGCGCATGTTACACATTATAAAAAGAGAAGATATTTGTGTCACAAACCCTCCAAGACCTTGTCACAAGCACTCCCTCATGTCGACCTTCAGAAGAGATGAAGATCATTCTAGACAACCATGTTGGCCTAGTCACAAGGTGAAGTCGGCTTGTTTTGATGAACAATCCTCTCTATATATAGTGAGGACTTGGCCTCCATTGAGACATCATTCGATCAGGCATCAAGGATAGAAAAAGAAGTTGAACACAAGAAAAGAGGCTCATCACCAAGTGAAGGAAGGAGAAAAGGAAACCGAGCTAGTTTCGACCTGTTTTTGGGCAAATATACTTTAGACGTGTGGGGAATTCGTTCTATTTATTGCAGGAGGAGCCGAGATATCACAGTCACATTAGAACGACAAATCAAGGGAGAAAATCAAGCTGGTTCTCAAGTTGAATTGCAAAAGAAAGAGTCTCCACCTAAAGTGAAGGGAATTAAGGGACAAATCTCTTACATGTGCTACAACTAGGATTTCTGAGGAGATGAGTGTTGTAGGTCTGATCCAAAAGGCTGAAATCTGAAGGGTAGCCGAAATCCAAAAGAAGGGAAGTAGTTTGACTAATGTTGACTTGGGAAAGAAGAAGAAGCAGTGAAGAAGGATCTCGTGACTTGGTCTTGGAGAGGTGGTTGTGTTAAGGGTCTTGGTATTGGTATTTGTCACTTGAAGATTCTATAAGAAGAAGAATTCGTTTGGGTTTTCCTCTCAAATTGGAGAGGTTTTGGCCCTGGTTGATCGCCTACATCCAGTGTCTCTTGTCTCATTATTGCTTATGGCTTGGTAGGTTTCCGATGAAGAATAACACTATAATAGTCTAAGTCAAAAGAAGAACCTAATCTAAAGAAGTAAGAAGTATTCACAAGCAGTTATCTTGGAAGAGAAATCACTTAATCTTCATGCCCTAGATCTCTCAACACATCTTTGGCCTTTATCTCTTTAGCCAGAAGTCCAATTTGAGACCCAAATTTCTCATAGTCGTGAATGCGTAATTTCTTCGTAAGCTTTGACGTTAAATTTCTTTGAGCGAAATTATTTCAAAGAAAGCAGAGCATTTCTAAAGTTTAAAAATCTAGAAATGGAATTTTTGGAAGGCTCCATATTTTAAAGATTTTAAGTCATCCATTTACCCCAAACATTAGAAGGGTTCCTCAGTTTAACTCTTGTGTAGTTCACTCTCCTTGGGGCGTATGGTAGTTTAGAGTGAAAGTAATTGCAATAATTATTGGAAGAGGATTTTTTTTAATTTATATATTAATACCTCAAGGGATGTTGCACTCCAGGGAAGCAGAAGTAACAACTTTTTTCAACAAGGATCGGATTACATATCAGCAGTCCATGTGTCATGGTCATTCCATTCTGCAAGTTATATATTGTAAATGATCTTAGTAAACCTTGAGTCTATGTAACTATGAAAATTCTATTACTGCAGCAACTGATTTATTTTATCTACTTATTTTCCAATAAGTTATTTAGGAAATCCCTTTAGTAAATATTAAAATAAATTCTACTACAGATATCACACCATAATACAGAAACAAATATATGCACAAGAATCAAACACATCAACACAGATATTTTTGGACAATTGTCCCCGGAAAAACCCAATGAAGGAAAACCAGTGCAGTAGAGGAGGATTTTATTATTAAGCTTTTCTCGAGTACAACTAGGGTGCCAAACTGGCTCACCCAACAGAGATAAATCCTTCGACGCCTCCCCCAAGCTAAGCGTCTGTCCATCTAGCCTTTACGTAGCTCCTAGACCCTTTGCATCAACATCTGCTTCATTGCGTCAACACTTGGCCTCTCTGCGTCACCCACATAGGCCCTCTAGTGACTACGCAGTCCAGCTGCCTCTGCGTCTACCTCTCTAAACTTTGCGCTGATCCTCTGGCACTGTCCCTGCCTCTCTATTACATACTCGGTACCTCTTGTTGCAATCTAGACCTCTAGTTCGAATTTCTCAACAAGCCTCGCTCCAGAAATCGAACTGACTGGTCAACTTAAGTATATCTCCAACTGACCCTCAAGCCTTCTCTTATATTTTTCCTGTTGATAAATCAACAGCCGAGATTAATTCCCTAATCAACGGTTAAGGTTAAAATACACTTGATCTTCGTCTCTTAGAAGTTTCTCATCCTTATATTTATTAATACCCATTAATATTTTTTTTCTTCTTAAGTTTAGACTTAGGAACTCATTAAAAATATTAATTATTTTAATAACTCTTCATCGATGGAATTTTCCAAAACAATTTTTGGGTCTTGGAGATGTCATGTGCTTTAGCCTCTCTACCAATTTTCATGGCTAGAGCACATCTGATGCTACCCCAAATCAATAGTAACAACCTAGGTAAGCCTATAATTTGATGATGAATTCCATCCTAGGAGGTTTTTTAACCTCGCTGATTACCTGTGTTTTTCAACACGATTAATCATAGGAGTTTTTTCCCTCCAGCTTAAACCCCAAAGCTAGGGTGAAATTTATTGTCAAATTATTAGGTGAGTCCTAATGTTTTAGTAGAGTTTGATGTAAAAGTGGTTTGGGAACAATTTAAGTTAATTGGCTTGATTATTTTATTACAAATCACTTAGTTTACTAGGTCATATCGTGTTGCAGATGGTTATGTCGCGTGTCTTGAGAGTCTAAGCCAAATGTGTATTCCCTCTTCGAGTCTTGTAAATGAAAAATCATATGTATTAGAGGGTTGGAAAAATAATTAAATCCCCTCATATGTAAATTAATTAATTTTTCTGGCAAAATAAAATTAAATCATAAGCGAGAAAATTAATTAATTAGAGTCAAATTAAATTATCTTAGGAAAGTAAATTTTCCAAATGGAATTTTTTTTGGGTCTTAAAAGAATCAATTTTTAAAGGTCTTCCACCAAGGGAATATTGTATATTTTTAAGAAAATTTGGACCCTTGGACCTTGGTGGGTAAGTCAAAGTCAAATTTTTGAGGTAATTAGCTCAAAATAATTAATTTTGAGCTAATTAAAATGGAATTAAGTGATAAACTGGAAAATTCCTCAAAAATAAAAGATCAAGGGCTAAGATTAAAAGATCTTGAAGTGTTTGTCAACAGCTAAGATTATTTTGACAAGGATCAAAGAAACTAGCCGTTATTTTTCCATTTGGAAGATTTATCTATAAATTAGAGTCATTTGTGTCTCTAGTCATCTTGATCTCTGGCTAGAAAATTTCTGTTGAAGCAACTTTGTAACTATTGTCCTGCCGAGAATTATTTTTTCAATCATAATAAAGCCTTTGGGTGCAATTCAAGGTGTTCTTGCTTATTGATTTGTGGTATGTGCTGACTACTAGTCTCTATGTTGTGCTGAATATTGGTAAGATTTGTTTTTTCATTAGATGGAGATAGAACCATACTATTGATAGTTTTGGGCCAATCTTAGGTGGTTTGATTCCTCATGTGATCTAACAAATTATTTTGAGATAAATTCATAGTGCTTGCAGGTACTTCAATCCTTGGCCTCCAAGTTCACAAACTTTTGACAATAATCAATGTTGCTTGGATTTCAAATATTTATATGGTGGATTAAATCTTAGCTAAGGCCATAGTATACATTGGGGTTTCTAAAGTATTTGTAGCCATTCTTCAGGTGAAAAAACTGCATAAAAATATTTTTCTTAAAAATTTAAAATTTTTAAAACCCTTGTATATTTGTAGATCTTGTGAATAAATTTGTAGATCTAACTTGTAAATTATTTTTTCTAACTTGGTTTTGGGGATTTTTAGTATTTTCTATATATTTGGGGTTTGGGTGTTTTTATTTTCATTTTTGCATGTTGGATTAAGGAATCAAGTGAGAGAAGAACTAGATCTAGGCCCTTGAGGGTAAGATCTAGCCTCTAGATGATTTTGCAGGGACATTTACTGAAGATTTAACGACAAAATTCAGATTTAGAAGAAAAAAAAGATTTTCGAGACACGGGTTTTCAGTTTTTGGCCTTCTTTTGCCATTTCAGCCCCCGATCTATCATCCTAGCCCATTTATCCGCACAAATTTGCTTCCCTTAGCCTTGTTCTCAATTATTGGTCTGTTTTGCCCCAAAATTGACCTGAAATCCTAAATTAAAGTTTTAAAGCTAAATACATGACAATTTTGCAGGATTAAGGTCTCAAAATTCTTATTTCTCAAGCGGCAAAGTGATCCAAAAGTTTCATCGATTTTGACCTCTAAACCCTCGTTTTCTGCAATTTTATTACAAGAAGCAAATTATTAATAATTAGGCCCTAAAATCACAAAGTAGATGGTCAAGATCTTTTAAAATTGCAAAATCTTCATTTTCACAAATTTTGGCCTCTTGGATATTTGAGTTTTGGCTTAGATTTAACATTTAAGCTTGTTAGATTTTTCTGCAGTTCTGAAATTTTTGAATCAAATACTTAATAACAGCCAAGAATTGAAAATTTTCACTTTCCGGAAACGTTTACTAGTTTTGGAAATATTAGGGCTTGTCTGAAGCATTGTTGGGTTGCTGATCTATCACTGTTTCACTGTTGTAATAACATAGCAATTCTGAAATTTTTGAATCACATCCTCTAAATAACTCAAAAAACTAATTTTTTCAAGTTTGGCGAAATTCTTCTATTTTTGGAAATATTGGGCATCTATTTTTGGTTTGATTAGTTTTATGATCTGTGGTTTACTCACTGCTCTAACAAACATATCAGTTCTGAAAATTGCCGCGTTAAAAATCGAACTCTTTAAAAGCCCTAAAATCAAAATTTTCATGTTTTGGTGCATTTTACTATTTTTGGGCATAGAGACCATCTATTTTTGGTAGTTTTATCTTGCTGATCTATCTTTACTTACTATTGTAAATCAAGAAATCAGAACAGAAATTTGATTGAATACATCATCTTAAAGTGATCTAAGTAGGTTGCTGGTCATTGGAATTTCAATGTTTTATGTGTTTGGCAAGTTTTATCATTTGAAGTGGTTTATGCACTGTTGTTACAACATTGATAAGACTTGAATTTTTTAAAGTAGTAGTGCTGATATAAATTGTCATAAGTTTGTGATCAACATCTTGATTAACTACTATTAGCCTTTGGCATCTTGGGTATCTTGGGTTATTTGATATCTTGTGAAATTTGCACTTGTATCCATAAGCAATTTATCTTGTTTAAGATTTACATTTCACTATTGTTAAGTACCATTGAAATATTTCTAATCAACGTACTTAAACAAGTTAAGAAAATCTTAACTCAAGATAAATCTCACTCATAGATCACTGCATGTCACCTAGGTTCTAAGATTTGCACATCATATAGGTTAATTAATCATTCAATCAACGGGTGTCCATCCGGTCATTTGGCTCCAATTCATAAGAAACAAGAATTTGTGACTCCATTAAGGCACTAGTCTCATAATAGAAAATCTAATTTAATCAATAATCTTGCTTAAATTTAACCAAGTGGCTAAGACACTCATCTGTGTCTCCCAAGTAAGTTGATTCTCAACTTGCTTTCTTTCACTTCATTCCATAGGAACTACCCCCCATAGCTTGCTGGTGGGAGACAACTAGAACGGAGTGGGCGGAGATCAGAGTGACAACCCCCGTCCTAAGTGTTGTTGTAGTGCCTATACAATCTGGGCGATAACAGGAAAAATAATATCATTATAAGTTTTGTAAAATCATTAAGTATCTTGAGCGAGGACATTTAAAAAAATCCATTTCATACATCCACCATAGGATTGTTTGAATCCTCACCTTCTCAAAGGGAGTCATTTTTCTAATCTTAATAATAAATAAGTTTTTACCTAGAGGGAGTTTGGGGTCCTTTATTTTATTACTAACTTATTAACCTCATTACTAACTATTTCTTCTTGCATTTGCTCATCTTGCATTCATTAATCATTGGTAATTAGAACTGTGGGCTCAATATTATAATTGCAAGCTTATTGTACTTTTGAATGTCATAATTGAAAGCATAAGTTTCTTTCTTTCAATTGTTCTTAATTCACTTTACTGCTCATGTTTCTAGTTATCTTGATCTGTGGTACTAACATCCATCTTGCAACACTACTTATCTAGTAACTTGAAGCTCTTCATATTTGTGCAAGTGATATAATCTACTTTGAGCATTGTCCATTAGGCATTGGTCTATATTTGTTGATCTCATTGTTGCCTCGTTATTCTTAACTGCTTCATCTTGTTATGATTCACTATTTAATACACTTGCAAAATTGTCTCAATTCAAGTTGCCTAGAGAGGTAGTGATCTTGCCCTTAATCTCCTAGGACTTGTTGTTCCAATGGGTTTTCCTTTTCATCATCACCTTTAGGAACTACCCCCATTGAACTAGCTAGGAGAGAGTCTAAACAGAGTGAGTAGGGATCAAAGTGACAACCCCTACTCTAATCGTTGCGCCTTTGGTGTACACTATAGGCGACAACACCTCCTATGTTAGTTCTGTTGTTGCAAGCAACATTGTGATTTCCTATGAGATGAGCCACCAGTTGAGCAAGTTGTTGTTGTCCTTGGGCTAATGTTTGCATCAACTGTGTTGATTTGGGGTAGCATTGGAGGTGCACTAGCCATGAAAATTGGTGGGGAGGCTAAAGCACATGAGATCACCAAGACCCAAAAATGGTTTCCAACCGGTTTGGGTGATATTAAAATAATTAATATTTTTAATGGAGTTCCTAAGTCTAAACTTAGGAAAAATAAAATATTAATGGGTATTAATATAAAACTGGGTTAGATGTTCCAAAAGTCATGGATCAAGCCAAATCTAATTTTAGCCGTTGATTAGAGATTTAATCTCGGCTGTTGAAGGACCAATGAGAAAAGTATAAGAGGAGGCTTGAGGGTTAGTTGGAGAACACACCAGAGTGATCAGTCATTCATTTTTTTAGAGCGAGGTTGCTAAGCAAAAGTGAATCAGTGATCAATAACAAGGGGCAGTGAGTACGAGGCAGAGAGGCAGGGACATTACTGGGAGACCAACATAGAAGTGGAGAGAGCCAGAGCAGTAGTCAGTCCAGGGTACGCAGAGCCCAACAGAGGCAACATAGTGCCCAAAGAGACTGCGTCACCCAGGCAGAAGGCAGAGGGAGTGACGCAGAGGCTCCCAGAGGTTGCATAGTGCCTTAGAGAGCTGACATAGAGAGTCCTGGGACTGACACAGGTCAGCAGGAGGTTGACGCAAAGGCCAGAAGGGCCGACACTGAGCTTTAGTTGTGCCGGAGAGGGTTTCTGTGGGATAGGTTTTCTGAATACCTGTTTCCGGATATAGAGGTGTTGCTGCTATATATTTTTCTTTGTCGGGTGAGCCGGTTTAGGCACCCAGTTGTACTCTGATAAGCTGCATAATAATATAACCCTCTGAATAGCTCCACCGGTTTTCCCGCATTAGGTTTTTCCAGGGACATTGCTCCAAAAATAATGGTATCACTTGTGTGCTTGTTTTCTTTCAGTTGATGATCTATAGATGTTGATACTGTACTTGTGTTTATTTTCAGTATTTACATGGTAAATAACTTGTGAAGTAATTAAACAAGTAGGAAGAAATAAACCAGATAGTACATGAAGAATTTCTAACGGGTTAAACTTAGAAATTCCAACATGGTATCAGAACGTGGTTGTAGATCACAGGAGAACTGAAGGCATTAGCCGAGTAGAGCATTTGCAGCAGATTCAGCTTTCTCCAGTGACAGAGCTGATCCTTGCAGAAGGCGACAGAGGAAAGAGTGATGCAGAGGGACTGCAACATCGTTTTGGGCAAGAGAAAGGCAGCGTAGAGGCTAAGGGAGGCAGAATCAGGCTCATGCAGAGGTGAGGAGGGTTAACATAGTTGGCTAGGGGAGCTGATTTGTCGGTGTCGGGATTGCGCATAGCGAAGTGGCTCAATCCTTCAATTGCTGGGGTATAGGAGGCTGCGGGTAATTTGTAGAGCGAAGTTGGTGGGGTACTGTGGTCATAACGGTACCTAATAGGGCAAGACCAAGGTGGAGGGAGTTGCTGCCGAGCCAGATTTCTAGCCAAGGAATCCGGATCAGTGGTGCAGTTGCACAGATGATTGAAGTAGGGCAACTTGACGTTGGCAAAGGGATTTCCAAAAGGGAAATCGAGACTCAGAGGGAGTCTAGCCGAGAACTTCTAGACGGGAAGTTGAGAGACTCAGCAGGAGACAAACAAAGGACTTCTAGGAGGGAAGTATAGAGATTCAGAGGAGTCGAAAGAAGAGCAACAAGATGGCTGTGAATGGGCTTAGAGATCAGGATAGGTTGGATGGAGCGTCCAACTTTGTGGTCTGGAAGGCCAGGATCTTGTCCATTCTAGACAGACATTGCCTCAAGGGCTTCGTCACGAGAGTGGTAGCTGTCCCAGTTGACCCGGTAACTAATGAAAGGTACAAGGAGGCAATGGCGAAAGCGAAGGCGAAGTGCATCATCCTTGATGGGGTCAAGAATCATGTGGTACCACATATTGCCGAGAAGGAAACGACAAAGGAGATGTGGGATGCCTTGAAGACATTGTACCAACATACTTCCGTGCAGAGGAAGATGCTCCTAGAGAATTAGCTAAGGGCATACCAGATGTAGAAGGGAGAGCAGATAGATGTCTTCCTTGGTTGCTTGAAGGAGATCTGTGACTAGCTAACTTCCATAGGGGCCACGTCGGATGAGGAATTGATGGTGAGGACCGTACTGAATGCAACTTCCAAGGATTGGGAGGTATTTGTCCAGAGCATGCTGGGTAGGACGTGTCTTCCAGATTGGGAAGAATTGTGGGCGGCCCTTTGTCAAGAAGAGATAAGACGTCTGACCAAGGCAAGGAGTAGCAGTGAAGGGGTCATAATCAAGGAGGAAGAAGAGGATGCAACTCTAGCATTTGCAGGAAAGCAGGAGAAGAGGAAGAAGAAGGACCTCTCTAAGGTCAAGTGCTTCCATTGTGGGGAGATGGTTCATTTTGCAAATGAGTGTCCTAGGAATAAGAGCAAGGGAGAAGCTTCGGACTCGAAGGCAGCGCTTGCAAAGGCGGAGAAAGAAGTCGAAGAGGACGATTGTGCCATGAGTGGTCATGTGCCACTTGAGAAGAAGTGGGGAGACATCGAGCTGTAGTTAGGAGGACTATAGGCGATGAGGGACAAAATCCTTGAGGTACCCAACCTCTTGGATTATACCTTGCTACGGGAGGCCCGAAGAGTAGCAGGACTGGTATATGTCAGTAGAGATGGATGCGAATGGAGTGGCAGAGAGTGCTACAGTGCAAGAGTCCCCAGACAGCGCGAGGCTAGCAGGCTGCAACAATGTGAGAGGCACGAGAGTGTTGTACCAGTGCAGGATGGCACAAAGAGGTGTGCAATAGTGCGAGATGCAAGGAGTTGTTGTAGCAGTGCAGAGGTAAGTAGAGGGAGCACTTGTTAGAGCTTCAGCATCGGGAGTGTCTCTAGCCTGATAGGGATGTCAGAGTTGGGCGGATCAGTTACTTACTTCTCGGTAACTGAGTTGCAGTGCAACAGTTAGCAGCGACAGTGCTATGGGCAGCACGATGCAACATGATGAGAGGGGATGCAATGCAGATGCAGTGCTGGGAAGATGGACCAACAGTAACACTGATGCAGAGGGAGTTGCCATACAGATGCAACAGTGGTAGTGGCAGGGCCATGGGCAACAATACAGGATGCAACAATGCCGAGGATGTTGCGCTGGGAGGCCTCGCATCAACACAGGGACTGATGCTGGATAATCAAGGTGATGCTCAGTGTGGACTGTGGAGTATTACTAGAGCACAATCCTCGCTAAGAGGGAGTGTTGATTTGGGGTAGCACTAGATGTGCTGTAGCCATGAAAATTGGTAGAGAGGCTAAAGCACATGAGATCTCCAAGACCCAGAAATGGTTTGGGCAGATTCTAATCGGTTTGGGAGATATTAAAGTAATTAATATTTTTAATGGAGTTCCTAAGTCTAAACATAGGAAAAATAAAATATTAATGGGTATTAATATATAACTGGGTTAGAATGTTTCAAAAGTCATGGATCAAGCCAAATCTAATCTTAGCCATTGATTAGAGATTTAATCTCGGCTGTTGAAGGACCAACGAAAAAAGTATAAGAGGAGGCTTGAGGGACAGTTGGAGAACACACCAGAGTGATCAGTCATTCATTTTGCTAAAGCGGGGTTGCTAAGAAAAAGTGAATCAATGATCAATAGCGAGGGGCAGTGAGTACGAGGTAGAGAGGCAGGGACAATATTGGGAGACCAACACAGAAGCGGAGAGAGCCGGAGCAGTAGTCAATCCAGGCTACGCAGAGCCTAGTAGAGGTAGCGCAGAGCCTAGAGAGACTGCGTCATCCACGCAGAGGGCAGAGGGAGTGACGTAGAGCATCCCAGAGGCTACACAGTGCCTCAGAGCGCTGATGCAAAGAGTCCTGGGGTTGATGCAGGTCAGCAGGAGGTTGATGCAAAGACCAGAAGGGCCAGTGCTGAGCTTTACTTGTGCCAGAGAGGGTTTCTGTGGCACAGGTTTTCTGAATACCTGTTTTCGGATTAGAGGTATTCCTGTCGTATATTTTTCTTTGTCGGGTGAGTCGGTTTAGGCACTTAGTTGTACTCTGATACACTGAATAATAATATAACCCTCTGAATAGCTGCGCCGATTTTCCTGCATTGGGTTTTTTCGGAGACATTG
Source organism: Pinus taeda (assembly GCA_000404065.3). NCBI lineage: Eukaryota > Viridiplantae > Streptophyta > Pinopsida > Pinales > Pinaceae > Pinus > Pinus taeda. The sequence continues at coordinate 52,201 of APFE030187355.1, read as the reverse complement.
CTTCAAAAACAATGGTGTTACTTGTGTGCCTGTTTCCTTTCAGTTGATGATCTGTAGATGTTGATACTGTACTTGTGTTTATTTTCAGTATTTACATGGTAAATAACTTGTTAAGTAATTAAACAAGTAGGAAGAAATAAACCAGATGGTACATGAAGAATTTCTTACGGGTTAAACTTAGAAATTCCAACAAATTGTTCTCCTTGCTGCTTCCCTTGTAATATCAAATTTATTATTCTGTCTGTCCATGCATCAATACATGTAAGAGCTCCTTGGAATCCAGATCTCCTCGTTCTTCCTTACCATCCATGGTTGCGCTGCGATAAACCTTATTCTTCCTGACTGTAACGATACTTGTATCTCTCGGAAGCGTGCAACGCTTATATACTCACATGCTGGCATGATTCCACCACTGTAATAGGTTAGGGTAATTCTGTCATTGTTTTCTAGGGTTTCAGGGAAAAATCTGTCTTACCAACAATTATTAATTTAATTCTAATAATGTAATTTCTTCAATGAACATAACAATGTCTCATGATACAATGAATTCAATAAAACCAACTCCAATGACTAATTGCAATCAATACAATATAATTGTTTGTCAAAACCATACAATAGCTTGGCACGAATTTTCATATTTCATAGTATAGTAGCCGGACAACCTATTCCATCAATTCCATCAACCAACATGATAGGTTCAGTTCCAATCAACCTTAGCAAATTCAATAGTGAAACACAAGTCTGTATTTATATGCAACTAATAAAACACTACGAATTCTATCAAATACCCTAGCAACCTTGGATTTGTTACAATTAGAATCTTCGTGCTTCCATAGAGTCTTTGTTACAGGATCCACAAGCGTTGTGAAGCTCACATCTTTGCTACCGGATCATGAATCGACCATTATAGGGGCTTGGCTTAGTTGCTGCAGGGGGCAGGAATTATCAACAACAGACGGTTTGAGGATTACAACCCTAACTTTAGACCTCCTCTTGGAGATTTAACCTTCACCTTAGCTTAGGACGCTTATTAGTCTTAACTTGTACGCTCTCAGGTCATTGTAATGCACGTCTCAATCTTCTATGATCTACGTGTCCTTAGACTCTATATTTTGCTTGTCCTCAATTAAACTCGTCTAGCATAGGGTTAGTAATTTACTCATGTGATCTGTCCAGATTCTAACTTCATATCAGCCTGTCAATGTAAGTCACATCACCTTGTCAGTATAACTCGTATGATTCTAGACTTCTAGAATTTGTCTGCTCAGAAATCTACTAGATCTAGGGTTTGCGGCCCAATCCACATAAAGTCATTGTTTAGTTCAGACTCTGAATTTGGAAAATAACTCGACCAACTTCAAGGTGTGAGAAAAGACTTCATTGCTTCCATAGGAAAAATACTTTGTGCCAAAACAAGTAGACGGATAGAAGATGCAAGAGATTTACCAACTAGGGTGGAATCTTGCACCACTGAAATTGGTTGGGAAGAAGGTGTCTTAAAACCCTCAAAGCCAAGCTCAAGAAAACAAATGAATTGATTCTCAAATGCTCCAAAATGAATTCAACCCTCTTGTATTTAGAGATTTCCTAGCGGGGTAACTTCTTCTTAATTGATTGAGTAAATTTTACTCCAAACCCCAATTTTGGGTTTCTTTGCCCAGCTGCTCCAAAACTTGCTTAGAAATTGGGTGTTTTGGGGTTTTCCCCTTTATTGAGGATTATAGCCTACGGGGATCAATAGGCTACTTCGTCTCTCATTAATCCTCAATTTCAAGAGGACATTACATGGGGTACATTCATTGAATTCCATCATATCATTTGTATTCACATGTGCACACCTTATTATTATTCATCCTTACGGATATTTTTATATTCCACATATTCTGAATATTTTATATGTGACCAAACTTTGTTCATGACACTGCCGTGCAAAGTGTTCATGGCATATTCCCTTGTGACACATTCTCTATATGTGACACATTTCTCTCGCTTACATTCATATGCCATGTAATACACACTCAGGTCCATTTATTTCTCTTCTATATCCTAGTCATGACTCATAACACCTAAGTGAACATTATATTATTTAATATGACCAATCATGACTATGTCAAATGATCATCCCTACTAGTCCAGTGTTGGAAAGGTTCAAGAGGCGATTTAAATGAGATTCAGAGCTGCAGTTTGTTGTTTGTAATATGTATGATGGCTTACAAAAAGTGTTGCAGAATTTTCATGTTGACAAAATTTTGACTCATTTTCTTCAGTTCCCTCCTATATCCTTGTCATAACATCTTTGTGAACATTACATTATTTAATATGACTAACCATGACCATGTGTAACGATCACTCCCAACGGTCTGGTGCTGAAAATGTTCAAGAGGTGATATCAATGAGATTCAGAGCTGTGGTTTGTTGTTTATATGATAGTTTACAAAAGGTGTCATGGCATTTGAATGTTGATAAAATTTTGACTCATTTTCTTCATGCCTAGACAGATGCATTGACTGTAAAACTATTGATGGATGAATTTGTGTTCCTTCATTTGTTTTGAATAAGATGTATTGTTCTGATATTCAATTCTATTACAATGTAAATGTGGGAAGTCATAGGGATTTCATTTTTTTGTTCACTCTTTCCAGCTTTTACAAATAACAGTAAGCACTATTGGTGCTTTTTGTATTGTAGAGTTAACCATGAGCTTATGCCCGATTGAGGATTTGCAAGTGTGAATCCATTTCTCCGTTAAAATCTCCATGGATGCTGGCATTAAGATTTAACTGGGAAATTGGAAAGGGTTTATTGTCATAAATTCACCGCAATCTCATTATTTCCTGTATGATGGACAGCACAATGTTTTGACATCGTTCTTACAAAAGTGTGACTGTAGCAGGACACTGAAAAGAGAAGGGAGTCTTGGAGCAATTGCCATTATATGGTAGTCTTCCAATATGGATCTGTTGTATTGTTCAACATTGCTGATCACGAAGAAGAACAATATTTACAAATTGCCAAAAAATATGCTTCAGGTTTACTTTCTGAGGCAAGAAAGGATGGTAAATATTCTATTCCCTAGTATTCTGTAGAGTTACCTATTTTTTCTTTCTTTCAAGTGTATCACCTCTTGTCATTGAATACAATATGTTAATTTGATTTTTCATGAATGGCTGAAATGATAGTGATCATTTTAATCCTTATAAAGGCCAAATCTTCTTTTATTTTAGGTATCTTCTACAGTATTGTAGATTGTTTCAGGCACTGCAGCTTTTACATTGTTAGTAATAAGGTGAATGCAACTTCCCCTAGAGATGATGATTGATCTAGGCATCAAACTTAAAATTGAAGACTGAAATTTATCCCAAGTGGAAATTAGTTGACCTTTCCTTGAAGGTGTCTCTATATCCTTTTTCAGCCATAGGAAATGGCTGCTTGTAAGATGGATGGTTCCCTAAATTTCTTGTCAATGCTTCATGATCATCCAAGCATTCCTAGCACTACTTCATCTCACCTAAGTGGTCTAATGAGAAGGGTTAAGATTTCCACTGAAGTTAATGTCTGGAAGAACTAGGCCACAGTGCATTCTCAAAAAACATGCTTTATGATCTCCTTTCAGCAATATGTAACACATAAGTAGTAACTTGTTGATCAGACCTCATGAATGCAACTGTTCTTGTAGTTCTACTATGATTGATTACCATCTACCCTTACTCAGGAGACCTGAAGGGAATTCTAGCTTTCTTGATGGACTGAAATCTTTTAGTTCATCTCTTTGCTACCCCTAAAATGGTCGATGTGTTATATTTCGTCTTTAATTACTTTATGAGAGAGGGTTGTGAACTAAGTAATGAGGTCATCATAATGAAAAAGGTCACTAGGAAGTACTAATTACTTGGTTGAAAGATTCTGTTCCCCAACCATCATGTATGTATGACCTGTTACTGCTCAATCTAGCAGGGTCCTAGGAGGGGTTTCAGAGGGGCAGCTACTAGACCACTGTTTCCCAACCATCATGTATGTACGACCTGTTACTGCTCAATCTAGCAGGGGTCCTAGGAGGGGTTCTAGAGGGGCAGCTACTAGACCAAGTGGCAACAATGGGACAAAGTCCCACTGTCACCTCAGTCAATGTTCCCTGCTCTTCACAGACTTTCACTGATGGGAGGAGTCCCTGTATGAGGGAAATCACTATGAAAGATATATCAATGATGGAGAGATAACGATTTCAAGAGCCCATTCACAGGAGAGACTCAGATGTTAGAGCTTACTTGCTCAAGAAGCAAGGTGTATGGCTCTCCAAGAAAGGCTTTTAAGGAAGCCTAGACCTAGGCATGAGGGATATACCTTGATGAGGGATGCCCTAGATCTAAGATCCTTAAGGGAAAAGGGTATTCTAAGTGATTTTGTAAAATAAGAACGATCAAGGTGCAGGCTCACAAAGAAGCCCAAGTGGACCCAAGCAAGGGCTAGGGTATTGGGTGAAACTTTAAACAATGACCTAGACAAGGTAAGGGAGGAGAAAAGAGTCAACGAAATTGAGTTGTACTTGAGTTTTTCGATAGAATGACTCTTGATGAAGCCACTAACCAAGAAAACCTAGGGTCAAGAAAGAAGTTGGAGCTAGGGCTTGGGATAACTTAAAATCTAGCTGTGAAAATTTCTTCAAAATTTGTGAGGCTGTTATGTATAAAATATATATAAATAATAATAATAATGAATAATAATTAATTAGTAGTGAATAGGCATGTCTCTACAATGTTATGAATAAAATATATATAAATAATAGAGGGCCTAGAGGGCACCCTAGCACAGTTGTTGCCTTAACTCATTCTTGGATTGGATGGCTACAATGGATTTCGTTTGATGCCCTAGGAGCCCTCTAGGGTTAGGGCTTAATCCATAACCAAAAGTGTCCATGATAAGTAAGCAAAAATACCCAATTCGATAATGAAAGCCATATCTTCGGGGTTGGAGGGCCCACCTTCAAACATACGATCATAACAGATGGGCAAGGAAGCATAATGACTGGCTCAGGTGGCGAAGATGGTGGCACATTGAGCTATCTGGTGGCTACAAGGGGCTACCAGCTAAGGACTATCCAAGAGAAAATTTTCTCCTATGGGTGTCACCCACAGGTGGTGGGTAACAGTACCTCAACATTTATATGGTTGCCCTCTACTTTGAATTGAGTTATCATCATAGGTAGAGGCAATATCATTGTATATTATGCTACCTCCATGGGTCACATATATATAATATATATATATATATATATATATATGTGAGTTGAATAAGAGCTTTTATGACATTCCTTGTCATGAATGTTTTGTAACTGTTCTTTCCCCTTTTACCATTAATTTAAGTTATGTGCATACAAATTGTTTCTTAATTAAGTTCGACTTCATTGTCATTTCCAAACATATGATTTGTGTTATATTGATGTTCAACTGCCTTTGATATCTTGCAGCCTTGGCGAGCACTATAAATACATCTATATTTTTCGCATCATATTTAGCACTGATTATCAATGCTTCTCCGGTGACAAATATTACCTTTGAAAAGTCAGCGTAATTTAGGATAGATTCTAAAATGTTTATTTATTTGTGTTCAGTCTCAAGTCTTATCTCAATTTTGTATTATAAATATATGTTATTATCTCTGAAACCGGATTTGTTGTTTGAGGGCCAAGTGTTCGAATCCGTCAAATCGGATTCAATTCGACCTAATTCGTGTCCAGATTTCGTGACACATGGTGTTTGAATGGGACACGATCGAATCCGGATCGTGTCCCGTTCAGAGACATCGTGTCACAAAATCTGGACACGAATCCGGCAAATGGGGACTTGCACGGCCATAAAAGGGCGGAAATGTCTCTAATTTGTATCCTTTTGTGTCATTTCTTTTGCAATAGGTGAGCTATGGGTTTGCTGTTAGGAGTTTGGAGAAAAGAGCCAAAGGTTTGGAGCGTTTTCAAGGAGATTCAAGTAACACGTAAGTGCATTTCCTCTCTATTTTTTTGCATTTGTATTAAAACAGTTTGTATATGCATTTCTTTTACAAATTTGTGCATGTTTTGTTTATTTTTTTACAGTATTCATGGCTCAATCAAGGGCAGCAGGTAGGGGGCAAAGGAAGGGGAAGATTGTCCCCATTGGAGATGCTCCTCCTCCCCCAATTTCATCAGAGTTTGCTGCAAGTAATGTTGAGGGAAGACTTCCTCCTAAAGGTAACATTGAGAAATATCCCTTGTGGAAATATGTAACAAGAGAGGATGGGCCAAGCAACAAGGTGAAGGGAGGAGGCAATGTGAATTAGAGATGCAACTTTTGCCACAATACTTTCACAAGCACATATTTTCGTGTTAAAGGCCATTTGTTGGCTTTACCAGGTTGTGGAGTTGGAGCTTGTACACAAGTTCCTTTACAAAAGAGGAAAGAAATGGAAAAATAGTTCACTGTTGGTATGGCAAATGTGGCTGCAAAATAAAAAAACCAAGAATGATGACCCCCTTCCATTTTTGAGGAAAGACATCAACAAATTTCCATTTGAGAGTTTTAGTGGGGGACAAGCAACAAAAAAAAAGACAATTTCACTTGGTCCAATGCACAAGATTTCTCAAAAAGAGAAATGAAAAGAGTTTGATCTCACCATGCCTTTTTTTTATATCAAAATTTCATATCTTTTAATGTTGCATGCTCACCTCTATTTATTGAGATGTGTCGAGCTCTAACTCACAGGTCTCCATCATGGTATGTGCCTTCTGGTTCATAGAAGCTTAGAACCACATTGTTGACGAAGGCAAAAAAAGAGGTGCAAAAAATGCTTGAGCCTATTAAAGCATCATGGCCAACATCTGGGGTTAGCATTGTTTCTGATGGATGGACAGATCCAACACGACACCCACTCGTCAACTTCATGGTGTCTTCCTTGAATGGTTCAGTTTTCTTGAAAGCAGTGGATACACTTGGAGAATACAAGGATGCACAATATATGGGTGAACTGTTTATTAAAGTTATTAAAGATGTAGGTGTTGATTCTTGTGTGCAAATCATTACAGATAATGCACTTGTTTGCAAGGTTGCACTGAAATCCATTGCTTCTGATGTGCTTTGGATTGGTAACATTATTGATGATGCACGACATATCTGTAACTTTGTACAAAATCATACAAAAATGCCATCACTATGTACAAGGAGTACAACAATATACTATTGTTGAAGATTGCGGATACACGGTTTGCTTCTTCATTCATCATGTTGAAGAGGTTGAGGGAGGTCAAGACCGCTCTTGGGGCCATGGTTATTTCAGAGTTTTGGTCTTTTTGGAGAAAGATAGATCAACTAGCCTCTAAAAGAGTGAAGGACACAATGCTAGATGATGCTTGGTGGGAGAGGGTAGATCTAATTATTCAGATCACGGACCTTATCATTTCTTTTCTTTGATTTGCAGATATAGACAAACCCATCCTAGGAGAGGTTTATGAGGGATGGGATTCTATGATTGAGTCTGTGAGGAGCATTATTCTACAAAGTGAGTGCCCCAAGTATGAGACATCACCACAGACCTTTTGTGGTACTATACAGGATATTCTTGTCAGTAGATGGGACAAGTATTGCACACCTTTACATTGTTTGGCTCACTCATTGAACCCAAAATACTACAACCATGAATGGTTGAATGGTGGACCTTCCCGCAGATTCCCTCACATGGATGGTGAAATCTCACAGGGGAGGAAAGATGCATTCAGGCGGGTTTTTCAGGATAGAGCATTGCTTGATGAGATGGAGGATGCCTTTGAAGAGTTTTCCACTGGCAATGGTCGATTTGCAGGATATGATGTGATTAGAGACAAGGGGCTAAGAAGCCCTATTCTTGGTGAGCAAATCATGGGGCAACAAGCCCTCCTCTACAGCAGTTAGCCATGAGGCTCCTCTCTCAGGTGACTTCATTCTCTTGTTGCGAGAGGAATTGCAGCACATATGGGAATTTGTATAGTGTTAAGAAGAGCAGGCTTGAGCAGTCCAGGGCAGAGACAATTGTGTATGTGCACACCAACCTTCATCTTATTTATAGGCAGAGGGAAGGGTGGCTGAAGGGAAAGACAAAGATGTGGGATGTCTTTCCTGATGATATGGGTCTGTACAACAGTGTTGAGTTGGCATTGGCCAACATGGATCTCAATGATCCAGTGCTAGAGGCTGTTAGATTTGATGATGGTTATATTGTAGAGGGGTCATCCTCCACACCAGCAAAAGCAGAGATGACTTTGGATACAAGGGAGGAGGAGGATGCATAGGAGAGCAGTGGTGACCATGATGATGATGACAATGATGCTGATTATGATGATGACAATGATGCTGATTTTGATGATGACTATGAGGATTGATGACTCATGAGTCATGGGCTACCTACTACCTTGAGGCTCGTATACTTGTAGCTGTTTTGTATTTTCTATTTCTATTTCCCCTTGGCATTGCACTACCTATGTAACACATTTTGATTTTGATGACTTAATGAGAAAACTACAACTGTAAGTGTCTTTATCTTACTATCTTGTCTTTCTCCTATTGGATCATTGATGAATTGAATATGTATTATGATTTATCATTTATGACTTTAGAATTTATGATTCATTGATTTATCATTTATGTGACATGTATTTAAATTTTGTATGTACTATGCATGCTATAATGTTACTAACTTACTTTGTAAACAATAAAACTTACATCTAGATGAAGATCTATGTTTGAAATCAATGAATTTGTATCATCAATGAGAAGCTGTGTAAGAAATCTCTAATTTTTAATATATATATATTATATATATATATATATATATATATATATTTTTAATAAAATAATATATAACGTATCTGAACGTGTCTTGTTCTGGGGGGTCAACGTGTCCGAATCTGACACTCGAATCCCTGTATCCAATGAATCCCAAATCCACATGTCAGGTTATTATGTAGTGTAAAGATAGTGAATTCAAGAAAATACCTCTGTACGTTTTCTATTCTTTCTTGAATAATTAATTCTCCTCTTTGAGAAGAAAAATCTGAACCAATCTTGCCACTGTTTGCTCTTCTGTTGTATAATGTACGTTTTTCTTGTGTGTCTAGCTTCTTTATTAGTTACTAACTTACTATACAACCCTTTTTGTTGTACAGTTTTTTTGTTTTGTTTTGTGTTTGCCTCTGCATTTGGGTTTCCATCAACACCGATCTCTAGTAGCATATTTTCCAAGTAGGTCTTTTCGAATTTTTCTCCAATTTTAATCCCACTTTCTGAGAAAAAAAAAGTTCTTTGAGCCAATATGCTGCTCATTGCTCATCTGCTGTACACACTGCTTTTGACTGTAGCTTGTTTCTTTACTATATGAACTTTTTGTTCAATGGCTAGCTTTTTTATTGTATTGTCTGTGTTTTTGTTGTATCATCTGCTTTTCTGTTGTAAGACTATGTTTTGCTATATGGCCTGCTATAGTATCATACAAACTCTTTGATAAAGCAGTATTTTTCTTGATAGTTTATAAAGGGAAAAAAGAAAGGGTTTTTCTTTGACAGAAGGTTTCATAGGATGAAGAATCTGTAGAGGGCATAGCAAATGTCATCTAGCCTCAGGCACAAGGTTTATGTGACATATGCCAACAGGCATAGGTATTAGGAATTTGTAGCAAAGTTTTATGCATGATATGATGTATCATGTCAACGTGCTAGTTTGAAATCCTTGGTAACCTTTATTAATGAGCCTACTTTCAAGGTGGACACTACGATCGGCATTCTGCACTTTGATGACATGCTGAATGAAGAGAGATGCTTGGATCTGGGGTTGGAAGCCTATTTTCGGATGCAATCTCACCAATCAATGGCAGATCATGATTAGAAGCATTCATATTCATCATGAAGCTCTCACATGGTGACAGTCCCATATTCGCCATCTTATTGTCATTATTAGTTCATAAAGAAGATTTGTCAAAACTGTAGCTGTATACAAGGCAGGCAATTTCAAAGTCAGTTTAGGTACTACTACTATATTGACAAGTTTGGCAAGCTTTCTATAATATTGGAGATATAAGACCCGATGAGACACTCAACTGAAATTTTGATGACTATTTACCAATATTTAGAAGGAAATGGATCTTAATATTGCTTGAGCGAAGTTCACATTGAAGATTGAGACAAAGCTGGAGGAGCAGTCTTTGAAGAATTGTTTTGCACCCTTTTTTGAATTTTTTTCTTCCAACTGTGCACCTTCCCAACTCTGATTCCTACATGGTTGGTAAGGGGATTTGTCCAAGAACAATATTCCCATCTTTGGCAAAGGTTGGGAAAATTTTCCTCCAAGTAGGGAGGAAATGATTGGACCAAAAATGTATTTTGTTTTGTTGAAAATGGGAACTACCAGAGATGCTTCCTTAATACCTAAATGTCAAGCACCTAGCATCTATCAGGTGGTGGGATACTGTTGTATTCTGTATGACAAACAACACATCCAGCCAGATTTAATGGCCATGATGGCCCCACTGCTTCATGGGACAAAACACACCACAATTGTGGGGGCCTCATCCATGGGGGAATTGAACCTTGGTGGCGGAAATGTCACTACTCTTGCTCGACTAACTTGTCATGCCTGTGATACTGTTTTATTAAAAATGCATCATATGACACAACTAAAATCAATTTCCATATACATTGAGCAAGAACACCACACCGGTGACACTAGGTCACTTTTTCTACATAAATAACAAGAGCCAGCATATCTATCTTGGCTCCAACTGAAAGGAAATCTAATCTTTCCAAAAGAAGGCCATTCCAATGGAGAATATCTGTTAATTCTAGATGACAATGGTATGTTCTATGATTTAGAGCTATTTACTTCAATTTTTCTTATTGGTCCAATATCAATTTTCACCAGTGTTGTTAAAATTGCGATAATATCGCGATATTATCGCTTTATCGCGATTTTTTCATGCAGCCGATATTATCGGGAGTAATACTCGCGTATTTTTTTTTATATGCGATTTTCTGGAAAAAATCGCGATTTTTCCCATTTTATCGCGGAGGGTCACGACAGCGAGGTTTTATAATGAAAATTTCGATTTTTTGGCATTTCATTTGCACAGTTAGGCGCGCGGAGGGTAGTGGAGTGTTGGAGAGGGCTTGGAGATTTTGCTTGGAGAGGGCTTGGAGATTTTTCAAGTGCGTGGAGGAGAAAATCAAAAGGAGGAGACTGATTATTTCCATAGAAACGGTATGGGCACCAATTTTTTTTTTGTTTTCACTGTTTTTAAACATTGTTTTTGTTTTTTTCATTGTTTTTGGTTGGGTAACTTGGTATGGGCACCAATGTTTTTTTGTTTTCATTGTTTTTAAACATTGTTTTTGTTTTCTTTCATTGTTTTTGGTTGGGTAACTTGGTATGGGGCTTGAGCATCAATTTTTTTTTGTTTTCATTGTTTTTGTTTTTTTCATTGTTTTTGGTTGGGTAACTTGGGTTTGGAATAGGGTTTATGAAATTTGCCCAACGTAATTTTTTTTTAGTTTTTTTGGTTGGGTTTGGATTCTGGAATGGAGTTTTTGATGTATTGTTTTACTTTTTTTAGTTTTTTTTTGGTTGGGTTTGGATTCTGGAATGGGGTTTCTTAAAATGTATGTAATTTTTTTTAGTTTTTATACAGTGTAAAAATTAAAATACTAAATTGTAAATTTGTAACTTGTAAATACTAAATTGTAATCCTTATTTTCCCATAGGTTCACAACTTCACCGAAACACCATTCAAGTTTTCAACTTCAAAGTTAAAAAACAAACATGCCAAGGAAATTGGACCTTTTCTGGGAATTTGGTGAACCTAAAGCTCCGAATGATAGACTAAACTTGACTTGCAAGTTGTGTGGGTTCCATATGTTCGAGGAAGTGTACACAGATTGAAGTATCACCTTGCACAAATCCTTGGATTTGATGTAGGGCCTTGCACAAAAACAAATCATGAACTCATTGAAAGAGCCATGAAAGCATTGGAAGCTTTAGACCAGAATAGAGAGGCCAAAGAAGAAATGAAGAGGCAACTAAAAAATTCAGCTGAAGCAAGTGGCACTGGTTCTACTACAACATCAACCAATCTGGTAGCAACCACATCATTTTTTGTTCCTCGAACAACACTTGGTTCACAACCATCTATCAGTTCAATGCTAAAAAGACTGAGAAAGAACAAGCTGACAAGTTGCTTGCAAAATTTCTCCTCTGGAGTGATACTCCTTTCAGCATTGTAAGGAATAATCCATTTTTTCAACCCGCTGTTGATGCTATTGCAAGTGTTGGCCCAGGGTACAAAATCCCTTCTTATCATGATTTCAGAGGCCGGATTCTTCAAAATGAAAAGCTTGACTGCACCCAAATATTGGAGGATTTTAGGGCATCATGGGCACAAATAGGATGCACTGTTATGTCAGATGGTTGGACTGACCAAAAGGGGAGAACCCTTATAAACTTCTTGGTTAGTTGTCCCAAAGGGACTATGTTTATCAAATCTGTTGATGCATTTGCACAAATCAAAGATGCGAGAACTTTATGTGATTTGCTAGATGTGTTTATTTTGGAGGTGCAAAAAATGTTGTCCAAGTCATAACGAACAATGCTGCAAATTATGTTGCTGCTGGCAGGATGCTTATGGACATGCATCCTACTTTATTTTGGACACCTTGTGCTGCACACTGTATTGATTTGATGTTGGAGGACATAGGGAAAATTCTCTTTGTCAAAGATATTGTTGATTCATCCAAAAGCATTACAAAATTTATATATAACCATACATCTGTGCTTAGCTTGATGAGAAGATTCATCAACAACAAAGAGTTGGTGCGCCCCACCATTACACGGTTTGCCACTAGTTTCATATCTCTTCAATCCCTCTTGAATTCTATGTGGGATGTGAAGAGAATGTTTCTTTTAGAGGAGTGGCGTGCTTTACCAATGAGCCGCAAACTAGAGGCAGAGGCCGTATGTAGATTATTTTCATACCAGGAAGACTTCTGGGGGGGATTGTAGGAAGTGTGCGCTGTTATTGAAGCTTTGGTAAAGGTTCTTCGGTTGGTTGATGGTGAGAAGCCCGCAATGGGCTATTTGTATGAGGCCATGGACAGGGCCAAAGAAGCCATTCGGGCCTACTATGATGATAAGGGTGATGATGGGTTTCAGAGACAACTCCTCCTATGGAGAGTGATTGAAGAGCGATGGAATAACACACTCCATCGTCCCATTCATGTTGCTGGGCTTTTCCTGAACCCCACATTTTCTTACGCATGTGGGTTTGTATTTGATGCTGAGTCATGGATGGATTCTTATCCTGTGTCTAGAAGATGGTGCGATCTTCAGTAGAATGTGTAGGGATCTCTAAAGAAATTGAGACATATAGGATGGCAGGTGGCACATTTGGCTTTGAGATGGCTGTCACTGATAGGACAATTAAAATGCCAAGTATTTTTTAGTTTGTAGCTTTGTTTCAAATTTCATTGTCTCTTCAAATTCCATTTTTTTCTTATGTTTATTTAAAATTTTATTTGTAATTTTGTTGTAGATGCATGGTGGAGAATGTATGGTGGCAGTGTACCCCTTCTGCAAAAGCTTGCCATTCACATCCTCAGCCAAACATGTAGCTCCTCAGAATGTGAGCGCAACTAGAGTGTATTTGAAAAAATACATAACAAGAAGCGCAACAGGTTAACACTTAAACATTTAAAATATTGCAAATTTCCAAATAATTTTTTGAATTCATTAAATAATATTTTTTTTATAATTATTAATTATTATTTCATGATTTTTGTACATATTGGAGTCCCAACGACTTAATGACATGGTCTACGTCTACTACAATCTTCGATTGTGGGTGAGGCAATTTGAGAGGACACTTGATGTGGAGGCCATCTCATTGGATGAGATTGACACCACTGCTGCATGGAGGGTTGAGGCCGAGAGGCCTCTCATGGAGTCTGCTGATGATTGGTTAGTGCAGGATGTAGTGGAGGGGGAGGAGGAGGAGGAGGAGGAACATGAGGAGGAGGTGACACCACCTACCTGGGCTACCCTTGCCACCAATAGAGGACGTGGTTTACCTCCTATAGCTCCTACTTCTAGTTGTTCAGCTTCTAGAGCACGACAGATTCCACTGCCAACTCCACTAGTACCAGCATCTACATCTAGAGGGAAAGGGAAAGCTGTGGCATTTTCTCGCAAGAGGGGTAGAGGAAATCAATAGGATTAGACTTTAGTTATTTTCTTCATTTTATTGTATATGGCATTATGACATGATGAGATACATTATTATATTTTTTGTTGATATTTTGAGGCTGAGTTGGGACTCAGGTGTCAGGACTTACTATTCAAGACATGATTCAATGTTATGTGTGATTTTAGCACTAGAAATGATATTAAACATCTTACAAATTAGTTCTTTTATCATATTTATGTGTCAATGTATTTATTTTATGTTGTAGATAGTTTAGATATTAAAAAAATTGAATATTTTTGTACCAAATGATTTTTCCCGATTATTTTCGATTATTTCCCGATAATTATGATTTTTTCCGATTTCTTCCTCGCGCCGATATTATCCTGATAACGATTAATGCAACATTGATTTTCACATTAGCAATCATATTAATAGTAAATGCAGATAAAACATAAACAATACGCTGAAGAAAAGCCAAGACAAGAGGACACAATATTTAACGGATGCCAGGGAAAAACCCCAATGTGGGGAAAACCTTTTGATCAAATCTTCTTATTATTGTTCAAAAGTTTAGCAGAGAGAGAGAGAGAGAGTACAATATACAAAATACACTGTTAAAACAGTCCAGTCAAACTGCAGTCAACAGGATGCCCTAACCAGAAAGTCAACGCTGGTCAAACCAACAGAAAGTCTCCTCCAAATCAGCTTGGTCAAACCCAGTGAACTCGACCTCCAAATACGGTCCAAATCAGCCCAAAACAGTCTTGAAATTCTTGGTCAAACTTGGTCAACACATTCAACTCTGTGGTCAACGGCTCTGCACTCAACGCTGGTCAAACAACTGCAAACACCTCGATTTCTGTGCCAGGAGCTACGTCTTAAGAAAAACGAATTTCCTGCTTGAAAATCGCAGTCAAAAGATGAAGTTTAATCCTCGGCCAATGGTGGTCAACGTTGCTGTAATAGCCCAAAAACAGATCTGCAATTTTTAGCCTGTATTTTCCAGTCAACCCAAGTCAACGCATGAGGAAAGAGATGCTTTTGTTTGTTGTACGAACCAATGAGGAGAGGAGAGAGAAAGATGTGTGATGATGAGTGACCAAATGAGGAAAATGACCCCTCTATATATACACAATATTGAGGGTGAAGAGACACATCTATTGGGCTTTATGAACCTACATTAGTATTGGGATGGGGTCCCCTAGGGTCAATTTTGGGGCAAAATCCCAAGTTTTGTTGTATAAAGATGTAAAGTCTTCGCCAATTGTGGTCGCTTAGTTAGTTAAAGAATCATAAATGATTTTACCATTCTTTATGTAAGTTGAGTCGACTTTTTGAGGATCTACCCATGGTTCGCGGACCATGGGATTGTATAAATAGGTGTGTCTTAGGATGTCTAAGGAAAGTAATGAAGTTTTGTTTATGGGAGAAGTCTAGAGAGTTAGCAAGAAGGGTAGGAGGAAAGGCTCTGCAGCTGTGTGCACAGAGACCTAGAGTAGAGTCTGCAGCTGAGTGCGCGGACCCCTGCAGTTAAGTGCACAGGGAAGTTTGAGCTTGTAAGTTGAACTGAATATTAATAAAGAAGATTGTTGCAGAAATACTCGTGTTTATCTCTTTACTTCTGTTTATATGAATGTGTTTATGTTGTGATGGGTTTATGAAATAATGATGTATTGATTTGCGACTTTACACGATTTATATTGTTATATGGATGCAATTGATGTTGACTGTTTACGCGAAGATTATCTTGTTTTCTGTTAAAGTTATCGAACACTTAGGCCGATCTGAGTAATTACTGGATTAAGAGTAATCTTTGATGCGCGTAAGTAGCTGATTAGTCTGTTCAAAGTCCGCGAAAGACAGTCGTAGACCTTCGCGGAGGTTTAGAGGCTGATTAAAGGGAGTTATATTGATAAAGCCATAAAAGCTTATTGATCTGTGCGAAGATGGATTTAGGGCCTAAAACGACATCACGCTGATCTCTGGGTGTGGAAACTTGGTTCCAACATCCCCCCATGTTGCTTCGGGTGAGACTTCAGTCTGCACTCCGCGGATTGATGCCAGAAGGGCCAGTAGTGTAGGGATTTGTTTGGCGCAACTAACTTTAAACCTGGGTTAGAACCCACTAAGCCAACAAATGGTTCTGTTGCCAGGACCGACATTTGCATAAACAGATGTGTGATGTCGCATCATTGGAATCCGACAAAGAAAGAATTTGAGAAGTGGTTGGATAGAAAGATGCATGAATTCACGGCGCAAAAAAACATAAATCCACGCCTGCCAAAAGAACAGTGGTTGGACATATATCTATACACAGAGATACACAAAATTTTCTTCTGCACCTTCCGGATCGAACTGTACGGGTGGATCGCTAAATTGGCAGACAACCAAGGAAGGTGGAGGCTTGACGGTCCAATAGTGTGGACCCCAGAGCTAGTGCGAAGGTTGTAAGCTTCTGAAGATAAGATCGTGCGCGTTGTCGATCACTAGCTTGATTGAGTCATAGGAGGATTTGTGACAGAGTTCGCGGTTGATACCTCAGTCAGCTATAGTGAAGCAGAGCGATGCTTTTTCAAAGGATTGTGTTAAAATTGGCAACCAGGGCAAAACTTCATGTGGGTCATCTTATTCATGGCTGATAATATTTTTATTAGATTCCTCTCGTCGAGAGGTATAGAATTGATATAAAGATCATCCGATTCTGATAAGTATTCATGGAGATATGAATTTATTTTGATTATGGAATTATTCAAGCCGACCTACAACTCATGTAGGCTCAGAAGCCCAGCAGCCGCATCTATTCAAACACCAACGTTGTGTATAAATACAGTAGGACTTTTCCTCATTTGAACTCACTCATCTCATCACATCTCTCTCTCTACTGCGCAGTAAAGAGTCTCTTCTTTACTGCACAGAAAAGGGTCTCTCTCTCACACATGTGAAGCTGGAAGCTTCCGAAACTGAAGCTGCAACTGTAGAAGTAAAGATTGACCTGCGTGGACTAGAAGATCTTCTCATCTGAACTGCACTGTAGGTTCATCTGAACCTCCTCTCAAAGCCACAACTTTTGGTGGTGGAATCAAGTCAATCCGACAAACGGTTTGTAAGATATTGATTGTCCTAGTTTGACGCTGGAAGCTGCCAAAACTGAAGCTGCAACTGCAGAAGTAAATATTGACCTACGTGGACTAGAAGATCTCCTCATTGAACTGCGTTGTAGGTTCATCTGAACCTCCTCTGAAAGCCGTAACTTTTGGTGGTGGAATCATGCCGATCCCACTGTTGGTTTGTGAGATATCGTCTACCCTAGTTTGATGATGAAGCCGCTAATGTTGATGCTGCTGATCTAGGGTTTGCTACTGTTGATATAAATCAGATTTATTGTACTATTTCTCTCTGCTGAATTATTGAAGATAAAAGAAGATTTGATCAAAGGGTTTCCCCACACATTGTGGGGTTTGTCCTTGGCTAGCCGCCACATCTTTGTGTCTCTTGTCTTGGCTTGTTTTCTTTTGATTGTTTAATGTTCTATATGCACTTTACTTTATGTACATGTGATTGCTAATCTGTGGAATATAATAAGAAAAAGAAGTAAACTGTTATAAGCATAGAACATACCATAACTTAACATGGTATTAGAGTTGAGGTGAAGACAAAGCCCGAGCAAGAGCAAGAGCGAGAGCAATCACCGAAGAGAAGATTGGCAAGGCTATCCTAAAAGAACTATGAGGTCCTCAACACTTTGCCAAAGGCAAGCTTCGTAAGAAAGATGACTATGACAGATGGAAGATGTCTATCGATCTAACCCTAGAAGATCCAGGAGTGCTGGACCATGTAAGAGGCAATATTGTTGAGCCTCCATCATCTGCATCCGCTGCTGCATGAAACAAATGGAAAACTGAAGAAGTCAAAATAGAAGATCATCCGGGACTCTATCGGCAAGCACTTGGTGGCCTACATCTCTGAACTGGACATCTCCAAGGAAATCTATAATAGACTAGACTACTCTTTTGAACTATGATGTAATCCCTGGTTTCAAGGAATTAATGGCTAGATGCATTCAAGAAGAAACAAAGGAAGAAGAGCAAGAAATGCCCATGCCTAAAGGTCCTACTGCTGCCTTTTCTTCTCATGCTAAGAAAAGATATAATTCTGGGACTAAATCAAAAGAAAAGGCTGGAAGAAAATGACGATGTTACATCTGCGATAAAGCAAGTCACTATGCAAGGGAGTGCCCTGATAGAAAGGACTCACACCGGGACGATGATCAAAATCCCTCTGATGGAAATCAAAGGAATGACAAATTCAATAGCAAAGGTAAGAGTAGAGTTGGGAATCGAGGAAGAGGACAACCATTCAAGAAGGCTAGAAATTCCAGGATGTATTAAATGCACTTGACCTCAAAAAGAACCTAGTGTCCATCTCGGCAATGGAAGACAAAGGCTACAAGGTAACCTTCAGTGATGGCAAGGTACATATATGGAAAAATAATGTTAAAGATGCCTTTACTCTTGGGTTTAGTGTTGATTCATTGTATCAGGTCGATGGAAGTCCGCTAGGTGTCATGTCTTATGACACATCTCTTCAGTCTGAACTTTGGCATCAGAGGTTTTCCCCCCTTCATTATAAAGCTATACTCGGTGTAAGACAAATGGTGACAGGGATGCCCAAATTCTGAGTAGAGAAAGAAGGTGTATATCTAGGATGTGCCGAAGGAAAGCTCAAAAGGGGACCATTCCCCTTGAGCCAAAGCAAGACCTCCGATATATTATAGTTGGTTCACTCAGGCATACCTGAGGTTGGCATTAAGAGGGAGAATACTACACCACATACCCCTGAGCAGAGTGGTGTGGCGGGAAGGAAGAACCACACGATTGTGGAAGCTGTCCGGGCCATGCTACATGATCAAAGACTTCCGAAGTTTCTATGGGCTGAAACTACAAACACCATTGTATATGTACAAAATTGATGCCCTCATCAAGCATTGGGTTCCAAGACTCCTGAAGAAATGTTCACCGCCGGTCAAAGGGAAGTCGTGATTAGTCATGATGTCACCTTTGATGAAGATATGGCTCTCAGCAAGGTGGACAATCTTTCGACTTTGAGAAGCCCTCAAGAAGCTGACACTAGGGAACCGAAAGAGAAGGATGATGAATCAATGCCTGATGTAGAAAAACCCATGGATCCAATTGATCCTCATCCACATAAGCCTTCCTCTTCTAGGAAGAGGGCTTCATGGCTTAGGGGGATACTTGATGATGCTGAAGGACATGTTGCACCCTGAGGAACCTTCTGTCAAAGTAAGAAACCTAACAGGTATCAGGGATACCTGACCATCATGAGCACGATCATACAAAATGAGCCTTCATCATTCTCAGATGTCGTCAAGCATTAAGTATGGAAGGATGCTATGACCATAGAATATGAGTCTATTATGGAGAATGATGTTTGGGAAGTAGTTCCCAGATCCCGGACAAGACAGTTGTTACTTCAAAATGGCTTTACAAGATAAAACATGCAGCAGATGGAAGTATGGAAAAGTATAAGGCTCGTTTTTTTGCTCGTGGTTTATCCCAGAAGGAAGGTATAAACTATGATATTTTCACCTGCTGCCAGATATACGACCATCCGCTTGATCATGGCCCTTGTGGCTTCTCAAGGATGGAACCTACATCAGATGGATGTCAAGACCGCGTTCTTGCACGGTTCAATCAAAGAAGAGGTCTATGTGGAGCAACCTGAAGGATTTGAGATTTATGATCGAAAATCTCATGTATGCAGGTTGAAGAAGGCTCTCTATGGGTTGAAGCAAGGACCCCGAGCATGGTATGAGAGGATCGATAGCTACTTGATGAAGTTGGGATTCACTAGGAGTGCAACCGATCCTAACCTTTACTTTAAGGTTGAAGATGACAAGCCTCTCATACTGGTGTTGTATGTGGATGACCTCTTTCTAACAGGTGCAGACCCTCTCATTCACAAATGTAAGAGGGAGTTGGCTTTTGAATTTGAAATGAAGGACAAAGGATTTGAAGTATGGCAGAAGCCAAGGGAAATTTTCCCATCTCAAGGAAAATATGTGGTAAAGATATTGGAAAGATTCAGTATGATGGACTGCAAGCCTGTGACTAACTCGAGGATCTTAACTTTTAGAAGTTATATGGTAATGATGTCGGACCAGATTTGGGAAATGCCTTTGAGTTTCATAAACTCATTCGCATTGATGTTCTTAGTGAACCTCTGTCTAAACATATGTTTTGCAGTTTCATATTTGGTTGAGCCTCACTAGATTGATGCCAAGAATCTTCTAAGATATCTTCATGGCACAAATACTAATGGATTGAGATACACTGCCGGAAATATGAAACTGCATGATTATTCGAATGCTGATTAGGCAGGTAGTGTGGAGGATCACTGGAGCACTTTTTAGTGGTGTTTCTCTTTGGATTCTGCTTTGATATAATGGATGAGTAGGTAGTTGAAGTCGGTTGCCATAAGCACCACCGAGACCGGATACATATCTACGAGTATGATCTCGTATGAAGCTGCCTGGTTGGGGAAGCTCTTCAGTGAGCTATTTGAACACATACCACTGTGATTCTCTGTAACAACCAGAGGTGGGATTCAATTATTGAGGAATCCCATATTCGTTGATTGCTCTAGCAGATAAACATCATCTGGGATATGGTAAGTCGATGAGTAAAGAGGCTCCATCGCATTAAGATGATGTACAGGTCTATACACCTTGTCAAAGCCCCGAGGAAAGATCTAATCAGTGATTTTCCCAAACGACTTGGAGTTGTCAAGAAACCCTTGTACAAGGGTCCTGCATGTTGCATACATTGAGCTCTGGGAGCTCTGAGGGCTTGCGGTTCTTGCTGGAGCAACATACGACCACAGGGTGACTTACCCTCCCTTGGTGGTGCGCACTGGAACAAGATGATTTGCTCTCTTGTGGGACAAGATGATTCGCTCTCTTGTGGAATAGTATGATTCGCTCTCCTGTGTAGCAGGATGATTAGTTCTCCTGTGAGGCCTGGATTGATGTGTTCTCCATGGCGATTGTAGTAGGATTGATGTGTTCTCTTGTGAGGCTTGGATTGATGTGTTCTCCATGGCAATTGTAGCAGGATTGATGTGTTCTCCTGTGAGGCCTGGATTGATGTGTTCTCCATGGCGGTTGTACCAGGATTGATGTGTTCTCCTGTGAGGCCTGGATTGATGTGTTCTCCATGGAATTGTAGCAGGATTGATGTGTTCTCTTGTGAGGACAGGATTGATTAGTTCTCCTGTCGAGGCATCCTACCCATGCAGTTTGGGACTCATGGGAAGTACCTCTCATCTGATCAATGAGCAGGGAAATGAAGTTAGGGACCATAGTAGTACCGATGGATGCATCGTTGTATCTACCGTACTCCCTACACTAGGATGACCTCCATTGATCTGGGACTAGTGGTAGGAGTTGTACCATACTATGACGTTGACTTCGGGTCGGTTGAGACTAGTCTGGGACCAGTGGTACATACTCTGAGACTGACTTCGTGTCAATGCAGTACTGGTCTGGGACCAGTGAGAGTGGTACATACTATGACGCTGACTTCGGGTCGGTTGAGACTGCTCTGGGACCAGTGGTACACTCTCTGAGAAGGCGATACTGGTCTAGGACCAATGGTAGGAGTGGTACCTACTATGAAGTTGACTTCGGGTCGGTTGAGACTGGTCTGGGACCAGTGGTACGCACTCCGAGATTGACCTTGAGTCAGTGGAGGATGATACTGGTTTGAGACCAGTGCAGTTATACTCATTATGACGTTGACTTCGGGTTTGTTGAGACTGGTTTGGGACTAGTGGTACATACTCTGAGACTGACTTTGAGTCAGTATGATACATCCTTGATCATTTCTTGTTCTTCATAATTCAGACAAAAGCAGAGCAGAACAGAACAATGCAAGAACAGAGCAAAACAGTACATATCAGTACAGGGCAGAACAAGACAAAGCAGAACAGGCAGAATAGAGCAGAGCAGGGCAAGGGTCAGGCTGTACAGGGCAGTGCATTTGATGGATGAATAGTAACGACCAATAGATAGATTGCAGATGAAGTTCTCCCTAGTTGAGAGGGAGTGTTAAAATTGGCAACCAGGGCAAAAACTTCATGTGGGTCATCTTGTTCATGGCTAATAATATTTTATTAGATTCTTCTCGTCGAGAGGTGTAGGATTGATATAAAGATCATCCGATTCCGATAAGTATTCATGGAGATATGAATTTATTTTGATTATGGAATTATTATCAAGCCCACCTACAATTCATGTAGGCTTAGAAGCCCAACAGTCGCATCTATTCAAACACCAATGTTGTGTATAGATACAAGAGGACTTTTCCTCCTTTGAACTCACTCATCTCATCACATCTCTCTCTCTCTACTGTGCAGAAAAGAGTCTCTTCTCTATTGCGCAAAAAAAGGTCTCTCTCTCACACATGTGAAGCCGGAAGCTGCTGAAACTAAAGCTGCAACTGCAGAAGTAAAGATTGATCTGCGTGGACTAGAAGATCTCCTCATCTGAATTGCACTGTAGGTTCATCTGAACCTCCTCTGAAAGCTGCAACTTTTGGTGGTGGAATCAAGTCAATCCAACAGACGGTTTGCAAGATATTGATTGCCCTAGTTTGAAGCCGGAAGTTGCCGAAACTAAATCTGCAACTGCAGAAGTAAATATTGACCTGCGTGGACTAGAACATCTCCTCATATGAACTGTGCTGTAGGTTCATCTGAACCTCCTCTAAAAACCACAAATTTTGGTGGTGGAATCATGCCGATCCGATGGTCGGTTTGTGAGATATCGTCTGCCCTAGTTTGATGATGAAGCCGCTAATGTTGATGCTGCTGATCTAGGGTTTGCTACTGTTGATATAAATTAGATTTATTGTACTATTTCTCTCTGCTGAATTATTGAAGATAAAAGAAGATTTGATCAAAGGGTTTCTCCACACATTGTGGGGTTTGTCCCTGGCTAGCCGCCACATCTTGTGTCTCTTGTCTTGGTTTGTTTTCTTTCGATCGTTTAATGTTCTATCTGCACTTTACTTTATGTACATGTGATTGCTAATCTGTGGAATATAATAAGAAAAAGAAGTAAACTGTTATAAGCATAGAACATACCATAACTTAACAGATCGCGAGGTAAGTATTTGAAATCTTTGAATACTTGGATTAAAATGCTCATGTTAAAAGTGGGTTATGCCACTGCCTTGATGTTTGGATCTACGCGAAGTGGACGATTCTTTAGAAATCCAGAGAGAGTAGGCCCTGAATACAGCCATTGATAGAACCTCCTTCGAGTGATGATGAGGGAGCGGTACAAGCCTCACCGCGAAGTGCTGTACAGTTGATAAAGCAGGGTTTTCCGCGAATAACTCATTTGCCCACACCACCTCCACCTCCACCTCCACAACATACACCTTCACCCACACCACTGCCACCTCTGCCACCCTTCAATATGTTGAATACCATGAAGTTGACTGTTTTCAACAGCTTGGGAAGTGAGGACCCGGATCAATTTTGGTTTGTTGCAAAGGCTATATGGACGACACAAAATATTACAGATGATCATATAAAGAAGGCACAGTTGGTTACTGCTCTATAAGATCCCGTGTTGACAGGGTACATTAAGTACTGCAGCGATAACCCATTGGCATCATTAGCAGACACTCAGATTGCGCTGAATAAGGAATTTGTTAGGCCCAAGTTTGAATCGTAATTAGTCATTGGATTCAAGGAAATCATGATGAGGCCTAGCGAAACACCTTGGGAGCTGGATCAGAGACTAAAGTGCTAGATCCGCAAAGCTAACATGAACCTCACAGATAGTCGACAACGCGAATGGTTTGTAGCCTCACTTCTGCCCCACTTAAGGGTTGCTTTATTGCAACAAAAGATAGGGACCCAGGCGGAAGCCCTGGAAATTGCGATGAGATTGCATGAAACGCTTATTCAGGACGCTGCTTTGGGAGTTCAGCAGATTCATGCGGAGTTGCAGAACCTCTGCTTGGAGTTGCAGAGCTTGAAGAAGGAGAAAGCTGCTCGGTCGGAGGTGCACGAAGAAGTTTGGTGCCTAAAATGTAAAAGGCAGGGGCATGATAAAGATCACTACCTTGTTTTTGCAAATTATATTACAGGGGGAGGGCCAATGCCTCTGAGATAGGAGGCTGTCGCGGGACCAAGTGCAGGGCCCGCACTGTGGTGTGCTATTTGTCAGGTAGCTGGAAAACATGTAACGGACAATTGTCACTTGTTGCAAAAATTTGTACAGACATCGCAACAGTTATTCTGCAGTTTCTGTAAATCGGTGGGCCACGATGAGCGTAGTTGCTGTAGCTATGAATTGATGATGGAAAGAACGCCTGCGTATCGAATGCAAACAGAAACTCGACCTTTGGATCTAGGCGCTGGCGGTGCGCACAAAGGATATTAGGGGCGTGGATGAGGCCGAGGAGGAGGTGGACCTGGTGGAGGTTGAGGGCAAGTTATTTGCTATAATTTCAGAGTGCCAGGACACTACGCGCGGGAGTGTACAAGCCAGACACGCCCATCATGCTGATACTGTACTCAGCTTGACCACGCGATGGAAGAATCTACAGATGATGAGGGCCGAGCCCCGCGAGGAGGATCCCAATGTGAATATTGTGTTGTGAAGCGGAATGATGACTGGTGATGATAAAGGAAAGCAACCTGAAGAAAGTGAGTGGGTTCGCAAGGCTCTAGAAAAAGAGGTTGTGTTTGATTTGGAGCGCGCGAAGGAAATGTTCATGGAAACAAAGAAAAGCTTCGCTGAGGCCTCTTCCTCAGGAAGTCAGGACAAGCTATCTGAAGAAGTTGACCCCTCCATGCTTACCACTTTCTTGGAGACTTGTATGAAGTTGCTACGTGACAGCAAGGCTGTGAAAGGGCTACAAGCACTGATAAATAAGTGTGTGTCGGTAAGGAAGGTGTTCCTGAAGGACACTGCACAGTCAGGAAAATAGGCAAACACAAGACGAGAATAGGGCGTGAGATGAGGCTTACCATGCAAATAGGAGACTATGAGATGGATCAAGATATTTTGGATTTGGGGTCAGATGCAAATGTTTTGCCTAAACAGACATGGGAAAGAATGGGGAGACCTGCGTTGTAGTGGTCTCCGATTCAATTGAGAATGGCAAATCAACGGAAGATTATCCCTATGGGGAGATTGCATGGAGTGATCGTAGATATAGAAGGTGCGAGCGTGTTGGCTGATTTTGAAGTGATAGAGATTGTTGATGACAGTAATCCATACATCGCGCTCCTGGGAATTGATTGGGCTATCGACATGAATAGGGTAAATAATTTGTAGAAGCGAACAATGTTGTTTGAAAGGAAATTGCTCCGCATAGTAGTACCATTGGATCCTGTAGAAGGACTGTGCTATACTGAACCAGTCCGCAACTATGAGGAAAGCGATGATGATTTGGACCAGATCTATAAAATAATAGCGTGAGACCAAGATTGGGTTAATCCGACAGCCGATGGATGAATCGCATGGGACCGCGAAAGCTCCCGCACCTCAGATTTAGATGAAGAGTTGGAGCATTGGCAGAATAGATTGCACGAAGTATCTACACTGCGCTGTAATAGGATGACTAAATCGTTGTGCTGTGTATCATCGAAGGTAAGAAATTTACCTTATTATGATGGTTTGACTGATGTAGATAAATTTTTGGATGCATTTGAAAGGGAAGTACCGGAGAAGCACCGCTTCCAAGCGCTGGATTTGGCACTGCGTGCTATGCCTGCACGGTGGTGGGGTACGCATAAAGACAGTTTTGATGAATGCACGCGAGTACAAAAGCATGATGAGATTGCGGTTTGGTTGCTCGAAAGTTCGGTTAACTAAAAAATACGACGGGAGAAATGATTCGCGCGATCATTTAGCAAAATAGACTAAGGTCTATGGAACAAAGCCGCAACCAGAGTGGGTGCATATTTTCTGTCACACTTTGGATATCATTCCTATGAATTGGTACATGGAAACAAAGCTCTGCCACGGTACCGCAGAGTGGGACATCTTGAGAGAAGGATTTTTGATGACCTTTAGCTTTGAGGATGGGTTCGAAAGCATCGACGAAGCGTTACAGGAGGTTAAGGCAACAATTTTCAGAATATCGTAGGATCCTTTAGAATTGATTCAACCAGATTGGAGCACCCAATTGCGCCATGCGCTCAAGTGCTATGACACGACCGCTGAAGAAGACGATAAGGATCTAAGGAATTTTAACATCCCAAAGGCCGAAGGCCACTGCGAAGTTGAAGGACCACAGATAGAAAATCCAGACATCACCGCACCATTGAAGAATAGACAAGTGAACATGGGCATAGAGGCGGAGCCGAAGTTTGCAAATATTGGTGATTACTGGGATGATGCTACAGTAAATAAAGTTGCTTTGTTGCTCCACGAATATCAAGACTTATTTCCTACCAAATTTTCGGACTTAAAAGGCATCATAGGCGATTTGGGAGTGATGAAAATAACTTTGAAATTGGACGCGAAGCCCGTTAAGTAAAGACCATATTGCCTTAATCCCAAATACAAGGAAAAAGTCTGCTTGGAGTTGGACAAGATGCTTGCAGTGGGTATTATTGAACCAATGAAAGAATCTGATTGGGTGAGTCCAATGGTCGTTCAAGAAAAGAAGCAGAAGGATGAAATAAGGATTTGCATAGATCTTAGGAAGCTTCATGATGCTTGCGTTCATGATCCTTTTCCAACGCCTTTCATAGATGAGGTACTGGATAATGTTGGAGTGCAGGAGGCCTATTCATTCATTGATGGGTTCTCTGGATACCATCAGATAAAGATGGGCCAGAAGACAAGAGTAAGACCACCTTTGTGACAATGTGGGGATGTTTCTAGTATACAGTGATGCCGTTTGGACTTAAGAATGCGCTGACGATCTTCTGGCGCGTAGTCATCGTGACGTTCAAAGAATTCATTCACAAGTTCTTGGAGGTATATTTTGATGATTGGATAGTGTTTGGGCTAGTAAAGCACCATGTAGCTAGTTTGCGCTTGATGTTGGATACATGCTGAAGGTATCAGATTGCGTTAAACCTGAAGAAATGCTTGTTCTGCGTCCCTTTCAGAATCTTGTTGGGTCATGTGGTATGCAGACAAAGACTTATGGCAGACCCTGCTAAGATTGCGGTAATAAAAAATTTGGAGGTGCCAAGAAGTGTTAAGTAGTTGTGCGCAACACTGGGCCATACTGGATACTATCGGAATTTCATCAAAAGTTATGCTCAGATTACCGCGCCTATGGAAAAGCTACTGAGCAAGGACGCTACATTCTTTTGGGATGGAGAATGTGAGCGCAGCCTGGATGTACTGAAGGAGAAAGTGGTCACCACGCTGATCCTAGTCTTCCCGGATTGGAAGAAGGAATTCCATGTGCATGTGGATGCCTTGTGTATTGTGTTGGGGGCAGTGCTAACACAGGATGGCGAAGGAGAATTGGATCATTCTACAGTGTTTGTGAGCAGGAAGTTGTCTAAGGCTGAAAAGAATTATTCGACGACAGAGCGCGAAGGCTTGGCTATGGTGTATGCGCTCCAGAAGTTCAGACATTACTTGCTAGGCGAACATTTCAAGATGTACACAGATCATTCTGCATTAAAATATCTAGTTAATAAGCTTGTGTTGGGGGGGGAATATGCAGATGGTTGCTGTTGTTTCAAGAATATGATTTTGAATTAATTATGAAGCTAGGAAGATTGGACGCGGGACCAGACCATTTGTCGTGCATTGAAACAGGAGGAGCCTACCAATTTGGAGGAAGGGCTGTTGGATGCACAGCTCTTTGCGGTGCGCGTAGCGGATAATCACTTCGCGGATATTATTCATTTCTTGACCACAGGAACAACTCTAGAAGGATATACCAGTCAGTGAAAGAAAGAATTGGTGGTGTGCGCGACAGATTTTTCTGTAATTGCAAGCCATTTATATATAATGGGATTGGACGAGATACTTCGACGTTATGTGCCTGATTTTGAACGAAACAATATCCTTGCTGAAGCTTATGGAGGAGCTGCGGGAGGGCATTATGCAGGAAAAGCAACAACGCAAAAGATTTTGCACACTGGGTTGTGGTGGCCGACGCTGCATAAGGATTCTAAAGCCTATTGTAGGGCATGCGATGCATGTTAGAGAACGGGCAGGCCATCGCGGAGGGATGAGTTGCCTTTGAATCCGCAGGTGTCATTGCAGCCATTTGAGAAATGGGCAATTGATTTTGTAGGATCGATTAAGCCTTTAGGCAAGAAAACAGGTGCGTAGCATATCATCACCGCGACCGAATATTTGACTAGATGAAAGGAGGCACAACTTGTGAAGGGCTGTACAGGCGCAACAACAACAAAATTTCTATTCGAATATGTGTTGACCAGGTTTGGTTGCCCAAAGGTACTGATGAGTGATCATGGTACGCATTTTCTCAATGAAACGATTAGCACGCTGACAGATGAGTTTCAGGTTTACCATTAGAAGCGTACGCCATATCATCCTCAGGCCAATGGAACAGTTGAGGCTTTTAATAAGATATTGGAGAATGCGCTGACGCAGTTTTGCAACGCGCAGCAGAATGATTGAGATGTGCGCGTACCAACAGTGTTATGGGCTTACAGAACTACTTGTGAAAAGCTTACTGGTTAGACACCTTTTAGGTTGGTCTATGGCGTGGAAGCTGTCATGCCTATGGAGTATATCGTGCATAGTCTATGCATTGCGGCTTCCACTGGAATCGCAGACCGCAGAGCCTTAGAAGAAAGGCTTGCGCAGCTAACAGAGCTCGAGGAAGATAGATTCTTGGTTGGATTCCATCAGCAGGTTCAGAAGGAACGTTAGAAATCTTGGCACGAACGACACATCAAACTGCACACCTTCAAGGTAAATGATTTGGTTTTATTATATGACAGTAAGTTTGATAAGTTTCCAGGAAAATTCCAAATGCATTGGCTGGGGCTATATGTTATCAAAGAGAATACAGAGGGTGGAGTAGTTCAACTCGCGAAGTTGAATGAAGACCCATTTCCGGGAAGGGTAAATGGACGCTGATTGAAGCCATACACTGGGGATCCGGCCCAATGATTAACATGGTGGTTGCACAGTCTTAGGCTTCAGGCAGCTGCAAGGAGGTGCAGGACTATAAACTACACTGCCCGGTTTGTAGAGCTACGTGACAGGGGGGCTGCGTGAAAAAGGATGATGTCACAGTACTAGAAGAAGCGCGAAGGGAGTTGCGCTATGGAGGGGGAGACCCTGCAACACAGCCAGAAAGTGATCGTTACTGTCACTATTCATAATTTCACAGTGAGGAGACGGTTAAGAGGAGTGGCATTCAACGCTGAATTTAAGAGTGAAATCTTTGGAAATCTGCCGCCAATTCAGCATTTATGGATAGATTTTGGGGGGAATGATCGAATTTGAATTCGAATTCGCCTATAAATTATGCGTGGCCGTCCAACGAAAAACACTTTGCATCCTTAGAATTTTTGTGTTGAGCTGTCGATTGTTTATGAATCCTAAGGTTTTCGCTGATTTAGTCTCTAGTTATGTATTTGATAAGTTACTCGAGGATACCCAACGGTTTATTCTCAGCACGATGTTCGAACCAGGAGAGATTGTTAACACTGGAGGAGATGTCGTCTTTGAGGGAGCTACTCCAGAGGCAGTGTTACTTGGGAGCGGGAGCGAAAACGGGAGTGGGAGCGACATTTTCAGAAGCTCCCGGTTTGGGAGCGAATCCTGGAGCCATTTTTATATAGTATATATATATTTTTTATATTTTGATACATATATGTCAACAAAAACATGTAGAATAATGAATTAGATATAAAAAACATAATAAAACATAGATTGATCCATATAACAACAATTGTCTAGAAGTTATAATCTTCATCAACCACGTCCACACGTTAGTAACATAGTAACATACAACATATTGAGTCTCATGATTCATCTATCTTAAAGTTTCAAGCGTTCAAAATTCAATATATAACATTTATCATTATTGATCACCAAAGTTGTACTTGTAAGCTAAGTGTAACCATTACAACAAATAATATCTAACATGAAATGAAATGAAACAACTTTCAACTTTCATGAAGCATCATATTCATAATTCATTACTAATGAGTTATAATTGCCACTTCAAACTTAAATTGTCATATATTGTTAAAAAAATATCATAATAAATATGAAAGAGTCAATGGTTATAAAAACTACTAGAAACTAGAAAAGAGAAGTAAAACTACTACCTATTTCTTGTGCTTGGGCCTCTTGCCACCACGAGAAATGTCTAATTTTTTAGTCTCGTTGGAAAATCAGGATCTTTGTCATTAATATCACCCTCTAAGCATTAATATCCAGAGGTATCTTTGTCATTACCTTTGTATCTGTATAGGGATCTTTGTCATTAATATCACCCTCTAAGCTTTAACGTAAGATAGAAAAAGCATAGCATGTCGAGTCAAGATTTTGTTTGAGTGATGCGTACATTTTTAGGAGGGTCATGATAGAGGAGTTCAACAACCAATGTCACTAACATCAAGGTGCATAGAGGGATTGGTGCTCTTGATTAAATACGAGTTCCATACCCTAATACATGACAAAATTCAATGGAAACATTGCAATCCCCCAATCTTGAAATCCTGAAAAACTAATAAGTCTGCTGGATTTTGAATGAAATCTAAAATTCTACTTTCTCCATATGAAATCCAATGAGGCTGAAACCACTCTCAAACATCCTGAGTCATTTCATGGTAATGTTAAAAA
This sequence comes from Pinus taeda, assembly GCA_000404065.3. NCBI lineage: Eukaryota > Viridiplantae > Streptophyta > Pinopsida > Pinales > Pinaceae > Pinus > Pinus taeda. Next base: position 21,132 of record APFE030187355.1, on the reverse strand, counting down.
TTTAAGTAAAAGGATGAAAATGAAGATCAAGGAGAATGTCACTTTTAAGAATTTAACATTACCATGAATAGCATATCAATACTAGGGACATGGACTTGATCATTAAGTTGCCCCACTCAAAAATTATTTGTTTCTTTAAAAAAAAGTTGCATTTCGAACATTACTACAAAAACAAAAATTGCAAAAAAGGCAAAACGCTCCCGAAAAGGCAAGGAGCGATTTTTTTTTTAGGGAGCGTGCCCCCTAAAATCGCTCCCTTTTCGGGAGCGTGCTCCCGACCCGCTCTCACTCGGAGCGCGGATTGGGAGCGGGATCAAGGGAGGGGGGCGCTTCCTCGCAACACTGTCCAGAGGTAATGAGCAGGGAGGCTCCAACTGCTATGTCTATGGTGTTGAGGTCTCCTAGGCCGAAGCCTACACTAGTGAGAGAAGTCCCCAAACGTAAAAAGGACAAGTAGAAGAAGCCCATGTCGGTGCTTTAGTCACTGAGAAAGCATGTTGCTACACAGGCCCAGAAGAAAGACAAACTGTTTGCAAAGGATAAGGGGAATGTTTTGGATTTAGAAGCCGAAGAGGGCGCAAAGGACATAGACACCGAGGGTTGGATCCTATATCCAAGCTGTCGGATTATATCCCTCTGCGCAAGGGAAAAGTAAAAATCACCAAAGATCCAAATGTAGAGAAGTTCTTGATCCACACTCCCCTGCTGTCGGGGAGCATTACATTCGAAGGAGAGCATTACATTTAAAACTAGAGGACTGGGATTTGGTGGACCACGAGAGGTTCACCCACTTGGCAACAAAAAACTACATGAAGAGGGTCTTTAATAAGGAATCAGGTATCACCGCGTTGGAGCCTGTGGAGTGGATTCACGGAGTGAATTAGTCGGGGTTGCTGAACCTGTTGTGGGTGCCCCACTACCACCGTTCCAACATCAACCTGATTGTTATCAAACAGTTGTTGACCCTGGTGCATGACGACTATTTGTGGTTGAGTGCGTCGATCCCTATCACTGATATGCTGATCCATCGGATTGCGCTATTGCCACACTCAGGGTTGAATTTGACCAAGGAGTTTGGCAGAAAGACGAGTGAGCGTGACCTCGCTGAAAAGATGAAGGAGAAATTCAAACTAGTAAAGAAACTGCGCGGGTACTTTATCACCTCTATTACTTACTTCGCAGTGAAGATTGCCATGCAAATCCTTGTGGGCAAAGTCAAAATGCCGCGTGGACGAGGTTCTGGCGCCAGTGATTTCTTTGGCTGCATAATGTGTAGAGGGTGTGCAGTTCAACTAGTGCGCTACCTGTGTAGCGAGTTCCTTGTGAACTGTTGAGAGGCTCAGGATGAGAGTAAAACATTCCACTATGCATGGTTATTACTCTCCATCGTATTAGTCGCGGGGCATCTGCCGGAGGACAGTCAGTTTCCTCCTGTGGACAAGGGATTACCAGAGGCTGCCCAGTTTGCATCCCTTTGGGCCACAAAAGATGTTGCGTGGGTCACAGAGACCAAGGTGTTCTTGGTCTTGATGGAGGCCAGCCTGCGCATGGCCATCAACCAGAAGCCGCGGTTGTCGCCGACGATGTTTGAACAACTCTCAGAGTATATAGAATGCAAAGCAGATTTTCATCATGTGTACATCAGAGCGCGGAAGGATCCGCAACAGAAGTGGTTCGACCTCCCTTACTTGGCCACGGACGACATCATCCAGGAAACGATTGCGTTGGCCGACAAATTGGCACTCTCCATCCGATCTGGCCGCAGGCACCAGCAAGTCTGCGAAAAAGAAAAGAAGGAAGTGACCAAGCAGATGGTCTAGCAGTTGGCTGAGAAGCGTAGAAAAGAGGCTGAGTAGAAGGCCCAGGTGGAAGCGGAGTGCACTGCGAAGCAGCAGGCCAAACAGGAAGAGCGCGACTCCGAGCAGAGTGGTAAGTTCCCTTTGCCCCAAACAGAGGAGGAGGAGCAGTCAGAGCAGAGCGGCAGTGGTCAGGAGGAGTAGAGCACTCCCTTCCGGATCAAAAGGTACACAGAACAAGAAAAGGAAGGACCGCAAAAGAAATCAAAAGCGAAAAAGTTGTCGCTAGATCTGATTACTTTGACAAACGACGACCTGGACGAAATAAATGACAAGGTGCGTGATACCACGACAGAACTGTTCCAGTAGTTTGAACAACAACACCAACAGGTGCTAAGTACCATCCAGAAGGATCTGTGCGACCTGCAGGTTCAGATGAGTAGGATCCAGGTAGGCGCAAGGTAGATCAACGTTGCATCAACGAGTTTGGCACCGGGGACCACTCAGGCAGCAGAGATGGTTCGATCACTGGATCTTCGAGCAGTCGCATTGCCAAATGGATCCTTGAGTGTGAAGGCGGACGATGACAAGGTCATCGTAAGTTCTTTGAAGAATATTGGCGTCAACCTGGCTGCGCTCCCCAATGAGTACCTTCACACGCTGCAGGCAGGTGTGACAGAAGAGTTCAGAGCTCGAGAGCAACGCACGCTTAGTCTCATAAGTGAATATAGAGTGAACAACGAACAAATGTTCATTGAGAAGTCAGAGGCATTGCAGGCCAAGGAGAAAATTTAGGCTTAGAGCGCCCAACTCGCGGCCGCAGTGGCAAAAGCAATGTAGAATGGTGCCGGAATTGCATATCTTGGAGGACGCACCATTGCTACGGGCGTGCACGACGCCAAGGCAGAGGTGGCTAGAGTCCAGTTTGAGCTGAACCTGAAGATAACAGAACTGGAGCTCAAGTCGCAATCTTCAACCATGCCAGAGGTAAGGGAACAATGCGAAGCCGCTGTGAAATATAGAATCGTGACGGTGGATGCCGCGGTGGTGGACTGCACCGCATTGTTTGAGCAGGCTATGGAGGTAGTTACGGCCCTGCAAGTCTTGAATAAAGAAGTCCACGAGCTCCAGCAACAATATGATGAAGTGAGGGCGACAACGTGCACCGTTGCTACAGCACAATGATTTGCCAAGTTGCAGGAGGCGAAGCAGCTACTTACATAGGTGGAAGCATCGCAGAAGAAAGAGGCCGTTCTTAAGGTCAGATTGGGGCCCTAGTTGGATGAGGCCTACATCGTCTCCGCCAATATTCAGGAGAAATCGGCGAACTTGCAGAGTATGCAGCAGAAAATCAAGCATGACAGTGCAGGACCAACCACAGAGCAGCTGGTGGAATAGATCAAGTAGGCAACCACATAGAGCGCGACTGAGGTAGCAGTTGCTCAAGTGGAGTTGGGGGATCTTCGCAGTAAGATCTCCGCACTAGCCGAGTGACTTGAGGGCGAGTCACGATCTTTGTGTTGGGGGCTTGTTGGGATGGGGTCCCCTAGGGTCAATTTTGGGGCAAAATCCCAAGTTTTGTTGTATAAAGATGTAAAGTCTTTGCAAATTGTGGCTGCGGAGTGCGTAGTTAGTTAAAGAATCATAAAGGGTTTTACCCTTTTTTACGTGAGTTGAGTTGGCTTTTTGAGGATCTACCCATGGTCCGCGGACCATGGGATTGTATAACTAAGTGTGTCTTAGGATGTCTAAGAAAAGTATTGAAGTTTTGTCTATGGGAGAAGTCTAGAGAGTTAGCGGAGAAGAGTAGGAGGAAAGGCTCTATAGCTGTGTGTGTGGAGGCCTAGAGTAGAGTGCGCAACTGAGTGCGTGGATGCCTGCAGCTAAGTGCACAGGGAAGTTTGAGCTTGTAAGATGAATTGAATATTAATAAAGAAGATTGTTGCAGAAATACATGTGTTTATCTCTTTACTTTTGTTTATATGGATGCGCTTTATGTTGTGACGGGTTTATGAAATAATGATGTATTGATGCGCAATTTTACACAATTTATATTGTTATATGAACACAATTGATGTTCATTGTTTACGCAAAGATTATCTTGTTGTATGTTAAAGTTATCGAACACTTAGGTCGATCTGAGTAATTACTGGATTAAGAGTAATATTTGATGCACGTAAGTAGCTGATCAGTCTGTTCAAAGTCCGCGAAAGACAGTCGTAGACCTTAACGGAGGTCTGGAGGTTGATTAAAGGGAGTTATATTGGTAAGCCATAAAGGCTTATCGATCTGCGTGAAGATGGATTTAGGGCATAATATGACATCACGCTGAACTTTGGGTGCGGAAACTTGTTTCCATCATCCCCCCATGCTGCTTCGGGTGAGACTTCAGTTTGCGTTCCGCGGATTGATGTTGTAAGGGCCAGTAGTGTAGGGATTTGTTTGGCGCAACTAACTCTGAACCTGGGTGAAGACCCACTAAGCCAACAATTAGACTTTTGGCCTACCTTGACAATTTGTCCATAGAAGAAATAAATTCATAATTCCATTTATACTTGTCAGAATGAGATGATCTTTAGATCAATCCTACACCTCTCAGAAAGAGGAATCCAATAAAAATATCATCTCCATCATATGAGCTATCCAAGGTGGAGTTTGGCCCTACTTGCCAATTTTAACACTCCCTCTCCACTAGGGAGAACTCCACTTGCCAAACCATCTATCAATCTATACCATCCCTGTCATCCCTGCTCTGCTGAACCATGAAGAAATGATGAAGAAGAAATGATTGAGAGTGTATCATACCACTCTCCACTGACCCGAAGTCAATCTCAATTGATCCCAGATCAATATCAAACATCCTAGCATAGGGAGTACGATAGTACAAGATGTGTCCATCGGTAGTACTATGGTCCCTATCCTCATTTCCCAACTCATTGGCCAGATGAGAGATACTTTCCATGAGTCCCAGACTGCATGGTTAGGATGTATTAGCAGGAGAAGGTGAACCACTCATCCTGCTCATATGCCATAGGGGAAGGTGAACCACTCATGCTATGCACTATCAACTATCATGGGTTATCGTAGGGGAAGGTGAACCACTCACCCTGTACATAGTGCACAGCTAGGGGAAGGTGAACCACTCACCCTATGGTCACTCATAGCTCTAAGAAGTACCCCAAGCCCGTCGGAGCTCCCAGAGCTCAATATCCAACTCAAATGGGACCCTCATAGGAGGGTCTCTCCACGACTCCAAGTCGTTCACGGAAGGTTAAGAATTTGACCTCCCCCAAGGGCTTCATAAGAATATCTGCGACCTGTTCATATGTCCCAATGTGATGGAGCCTTATTTCTCCCCGTTGTACCATATCCCCGATAAAGTGGTACCTGATATCAATATGTTTGGAGCAGTCATGAAACATGGGATTCTCAGAAAGACAAATCCCTCTTTGGTTGCTGCAGAAGATCATAGTGGTATCCATCACATGCCCAAACAACTCACTAAAGAGCTTCGTCAACCAAATAGATTCACAGGAGGCCATAGTAGTAGCGATATATTCGGCCTTGGCGGTGCTCAAAGCAATTGATTTCTACTTCCTGCTCATCCAAGATATCGAAGCAGAACCTAGTGATAAGCAACATCCCGATGTGCTCTTACGATCCACCACATTGCTAGCGCAATCAACGTTAGAATAACCATGGAGCCTCACATTCCCGACATTATATCTCAGTCCATAGGTGATTGTGCCTCGAAGATATCTCAAATTATTCTTGGCAACAATCCAATGTATTTGATGAGGCTCGACCATAAATTGACTCAACGTATTAACCAATGTTGCGAACATCGCGATCGGGATCATATCAACGAGGGGAAAAATCGGAAAAAATTTGAAAAATTGGGAGAAAAACCAGAAAAAATCGGCAAATACAAAAATATTCATTTCTTTCAATTTTTTAATATCTAAAATATCTACAACATAAAATAAATGCATTGAGACATAAATATGATAAAAGAACTAATATATAAGATGTGTCATATCATTTCCAGTGCTACATCACACATAACAGTGAATCATGTCTTGCATAGTAAGTCCTAAGTCCCAACTCAACCTCAAAATATCAACAAAAAATATAATAATGTATTTCATATCATGAGTCATAATGTCATATACAATGAAATGAACCAAATAACTGATACTACTGATTTCCTCTGCCCCTCTTGTGAGAAAATGCAATAGCTTTCCCTCTAGATGTAGATGGCGGTGGAGTTGGCAGTGGACTCTGCTATGCTGTAGAAGATGAAGAACTAGGAGCTATAGGAGGTAGACCACGTCTTCTATTGGTGACAGGGGTAGCCTGGGTAGGTAGTGTCACTTCCTCCTCTTGTTGCTCCTCCTCCTCCTCCTCTTCCACTACCAAATGTTCTAACCAATCAGCGACAGACTCCATGAGAGGCCTCTCGGCCTTAACCCTTCGTGCAACAGTGGTGTCAATCCCATCCAATGAAATGACCTCCATATCAGATGTCCTCTCAAGTTGCCTCACACAAAATCGAAGATTGTAGTAGACGTAGACCATGTCATTAAGTTGTTGGGACTCCAACCTGTACAAGGGTCATAAAATAATAATTATAAAAAAATATTATTTAATGAATTCAAAAAATTAATTGGAAATTTGGAATATTTTAAGTTTTAACTTGTTGCGCTTCTTGGTGTGTATTTTTTCAAATACACTCCAGTTGCGCTCACATTCTGAGGAGCTACATGTTTGGATGAGCATTCGAACGACAAGCCTTTGCAGATTGGGTACTCTGCCACCATAGTTTCTCCACCATGCATCTATAACAAAATTACAAATAAGATAAACATAAAAAAAATGAAATTTGAAAGTTGAAGCAAAGTATGAAGTTATGAACTTGAAGAGACAATAAAATTTGAAACAAACTAAAACATACCTGAGATTTTAATCTTCCTATCAACCACAGCCATGTCAAAGCTAAATGTGCCACCTGCGATCCTGTATATCTCCATTTCTTTAGAGATTTCTGCATGTTCTATTGGGGATGGCACCATCCTCTGAACACAGATGAAGAATCCATCTATGACCTCAGCATCAAATAAGAACCCACAGGGGTAAGCAAATGCGGGGTTCAGGTAGATCCCTGCAGCATGAATTAGATGATGGAGTGTGTTGTTCCATCGTTTATCAATCACTTCCCATAGGAGGAGTTGTTTCTGAAACTCTTTATCTTCCATATCATCATAGTAGGTTCGAATGGATTCTTTGGCCTTGTTCATGGTCTCATACATGTAGCCCATTGCGGACTTGTCACCATCAACTAATCGAAGAACCTTTACCAAAGGTTCAATAATGCTACACACCTCCTGCACTCCTGCCCAGAAGCTTTCTTGGTATAAAACTAATCTGCATATGGCCTCTCTTTCTGGTTTGCAGCTAAATGCCAAAGCACGCCACTCATTTGAAAGAAACATTCTCTTCACATCCCACATAAAATTTAAGAGGGATTGAAGAGATATGAAACTGGTGGCAAGCTGTGTAATGGCGGGGCGCACCAACTCCTTGTTGTTGATGAATGTTCTCATCAGATAAAACACAAATGCATGATTATAAATAAATTTTTTAATGCTTTTTGATGAGTCAACAATATCTTTGACAAAAGGAATTTTTTCTATGTCCTCCAATATCAAATCAATGCAATGTACAACACAAGGTGTCCAAAATAAAGTAGGATGCCTCTCCATAAGCATCTTGCCAGGAACAACATAATTTGCAGCAATGTCCATAATGACTTGGACAACATGTTCTGGACCCACCTCCAAAATAAACACATCTAGCGAATCACATAATATCTGTGCATCTTTGAAATGTGCAAATGCATCAATAGATTTCATAAACATTGTCCCCTTGGGACAATTAACCAAGAAGTTTATAAGGCTTCTACCCTTTTGATCGGTCCAACCATTTGACATCACAGTGCATTCTATGTGTGCCCATGATGCCTTAAACTCCTCCAATCTCTTGGTGCAGTCAACCTTTTCATTTTGAAGAATGTGACCTCTAAACTCATCATAAGAAGGGACTTTGTACCCTGGGCCAACAATTGCAATAGTATCAACAACAGGCTAGAAAAATGGATTATTCCTTGCAACGTTGAAAGGAATATCACTCCAAAGAAGAAACTTGCCCAACAACTTGTCAGCTTTTTGTTTCTCATTTTTTTTAGTAATTGAAGAGATAGATGGTTGTGAACTAGGCGTGGTTCTAGGAACAAAATATGATGAAGCAGCTACAGTGTTGGTAGTAGATACTGATGCTGAAGTAGAACCAGTGGCACTCTCATATTCACCTCTTAACACTCTACTCCTTGCTAGTCGACTCTTTAGAGCTGACTTGGACAATTTGGTTTGCTCTATTTCTTCCAATGATCTGAGGGCTCTGCAGATGATTTCCGAATTTGTATTGGTGCAAGGCCCTACCTCATGTCCATGGATTTGTGCAAGGTGATACTTCTATCTGTATATCCCCCTTGTCATATGATGCCCACACAACTTGCAAGTCAAGTTTGATTTGTCAAACTCTCCATCAGGTTCACCAAATTCCCACAGAGGGTCCAATTTCCTTGGCATGCTTGAAACTTTGTTGAACTCTTGAGTTCTAATGTAAGATGAAGTTTGAAGTTGAACGGTGAACCTAGGGCCCAAGAAAAATTGCAAGTGAAAAAATAAAAATAAAATTTACATACAACACATTGAATTTTTGACAAAAAAACCTCAACTCAATGAAACAATAATAGAAAAAATACATATTCAAACCCAAGCAAAAATGATGCAAAAAAACTAGTGCGCAAGAAGAAATTAAACTTATAAATCTAACAATCAATTTTTTGCATTTTTGACCAAAATGAACCCTCTCCAATCTATGCAACAAAAATGAAAAGAAAAACACAATCAAATCCACTCAAAAATCATTGAAATTCACTGGGTTATAGAAACCCAAGCAAAATAAGAAAAAAACAAAAAAAGGGCCAAATTTGATGCCCATAATTGGAAACCACACTTTGCTGAAAAACTTGGTCCAAACTCGAATATTTCTTGCTTGGGATGCTAGATTCCTTCACATTTCTCCTTTTTGGCCCTTGTAGATGACTTCTTCTCCTCCTCAACTCTCAATCTTGCCCTTTGTCTGAAATAATGACAAAAAAACAAAAAATCGAACTTAACAACTCGCTGTTTTCCGCTGTCACGATTTTTACTGATCGGATAGCGATTTTTTGAAAATAAAAAAATCGCCGAAAACATCGACGATTATATCGTTTCAGTGAAAAAATCGCGATTTAATCGTGATGTTCGCAACACTGGGCCATACAACATCTTTCGGCCATACATTAGGACACTTTCCTTTTGTTCTCATCAGATAACTCCATCATCCTATATTCATTGTTGTAGCACAAATTGTGTTTCTGACATGTTTTTTGAGTTTGAATTCTATACTATTTTTCCCATCTTGTCCATTTTGTTAACTTGATCTCATAGAGTTTGTGCATTGTGACCAGTACAGCTTTGAGCTAGGCTTTATTTCTGTTGACAAACTTTTTATTTTGTTTCTCTGCATATCCCTGGATAGAAATGATGACTTTTTCTTGTGATATGTTAGAAACATTCATTGACTAAATTGATGATAGTTGAAAAGTTTTTATTTACTACTGCCTCTCGTTTGATATCTTGGGCACATAGCAACCTGTTATTGCCTTTCATCTGTCCTTGGCACTTAACATGAACATGTTTGCTGATTATGCTAGTTCTTCCAAAGCTTTAATATTGTGTTTTATGGTGATAGATCAATAAGAGCTAATGCTGCTGCTTTTCTTTTTGTTGTTTTAGTTAAAATGGATTCGTATGGTGCAAAATTATCCTTTAATCTAAAAAAAATGAATTTTGAGAATACAGATTATGCTGTAGTGGAGAAGCCATCTTTGGAGACATGGATGCAAGGTGGTCCAGACTATATAGTTCTGCAGAGATTTGATATTGATGGAATTCGTATCATTGGAAGTGTGCTTGGACAAAGTATTGCTCTTGACCATTTTGTTCGACAGGTATCTTTTAATTTTGCCTAATATTCTTGTTGTGATGTCAAATCTTATAATTTATTAGCTTGTTTTTATATGGAACAGTTGTCCAAAATTAATGGAAACTGTTTTCAGGTTGATGGTATGGTCGCAGAGTTTACAGATTTAAATCGAAGAATGGAAAAAACTGGCACATTTACCATGAAGCAAGAGAAACTCTTTCAACTTGTAGGAAAGGCAAATTCCAATCTTGCTGATGTAATTCTTAAACTTGGTCTTTTTGAAAGGTAAACGTGTTTGACTGGGATTTTGTAAATTTGCCACTGTAGAACTTGTATGTAAGATATATCAAACATTTGAAATAGTTTTGCCTTAGGAGAGATGAAGAAACCATTATGCAATGACATGCAATTTAACTCCTTTTCAAATTATCTTCTATGTAAACAACATACATATAGAGGAGGAGAGATGAAGAAACCATTATGCAATGACATGCAATTTAACTCCTTTTCAAATTATCTTCTATGTAAACAACATACATATAGAGGGATCCATTTGTAATTATGATCAAGATCAGATTGAAGTTCGAGATAACAAAAGTTGATTGTGGCATGAAAATCTCTGACACTTTCTAGCATGATAAATAAGTTTGGGAACTCTGGCAGTAAAATTATATGAACGAACTAGTTTAGAGTCTTAAAGAGCACATTGGATGAGTTTTCCATTTTCTAAAGCTACTTACACTCTGGATTGGTCATTGTATTCATTCCTCTCCCTATCAATAATATTGCAAACTGCAGTATTAGGGACCTCCAACATTCATGGCCTCAGCAAGCAAGCATACTGCACAGGCATATGTGCCTTAATGGAATCTACATTTGCATTTTAGTGGTCCATTATGACAGAAGAAACTTCATTTTATTAGGTGGATAGGAGCTCCCATACACTGACAGATCATTGCAATTTATAAGCAGCCCACTGATCTGACACCCCTCTTACCATTTCTTCTATCTTCAGGCTCTAAGCATCAACATTATTATGAGTAGGTTCTTCCCACGTGGCTGTTAATGATCACCAACAACATGTAACTGGTCCTTAATGCTATGCCTGATACTTCTTGCTGACTGTCTAGATTTTCTATCCATCTCAGTTGTAGCTGTGTTGGAAAATGTAACTAGGTTCGGTCTTCATTAAATGTATTTGAGTCATCATGTTATGTACTTGTCAAAAGAATAAAGAAAATTAGTAGAAAATTATTATTATTATTATTTTTATGACTTATTAAAGCATGTCTTTCATGCTTGGGTCATCATGTTTTAGGTCAAATCAATGTTTTAAAACTCCGACTCCGACTCCGACTCGGCCGAGGGTCGACTCCGACTCCGACTCCGACTCGGCTGAGGGTCGACTCCGACTCCGACTCCGACTCGGCCGAGGGTCGATTCCGACTCTGGCTCTGACTCGGTATTGACTCGGCCGGCTCGATTTCAATGACTTGGTCGTTGTAAAAAATACATTAAATATTTATTTATTATAAAAACACATAATTTTAAAGATTTTCATTCATGTTTCCAAACACACAGCATTAGAATATAGATAGAAGACAACATATGATCAAAGTAGGCTCATGAATATATCCATTATATCAAAATGACACCTAGTGCATTGTCCAATACATACATGATGATGAGATAGAGATCAAAACAAAAACACATAACCAAGGTGGCTATAAATGGCCTCTACAACAAAAGTCTGTGATCAGTACTACTGGCTACTGCTAGAGTTGCCAACATCATCTAGCTCAGTGTTACTTGGGAGCGGGAGCGAAAGTGGGGAGCGAGAGCGAAAACGGGAGCGGGAGCGACTTTTTTAGAAGCTCCCAGTTTGGGAGCGAATCCTGGAGGTGTTCGACAACCAATGTCACTAACATCAAGGTACATAGAGGGATTGGTGCTCTTGATTAAATACGAGTTCCAAACCCCAATACATGACAAAATTCAATGGAAACATTGCAATCCCCCAAACTTGAAATCCTGAAAAACTAATAAGTCTGCTGGATTTTGAATGAAATCTAAAATTCTACTTTCTCCATATGAAATCCAATGAGGCCGGAACCACTCTCAAACATCCTAAGTCATTTCGTGGTAATGTTAAAAATTTAAGTAAAAGGATGAAAATGAAGATTAAGGAGAATGTCACTTTTACTTTAAGAATTTAACATTACCATGAAATTTGAATAGCAAATCAATATTAGGAGAGGGGAATGGACCCCAAAGACCAAAAACCAATTAATGAAAGCATTTGGAGTCCCCCACACTTAGAAAAAACATAAAAAAAAAATTTGTGTTTTTGGGGTTTACTGGTTGCATGAAGTGACCCAGCCGAGTTGATACGGACTCGGCCGAGTCGGTTCCCATCCGACCGGCTTTTAAAACACTGGGTCAAAGTTCCCACTGAGAATTTCTAGGATTTATTCTGAGTTAGTAGTCATTGTAATTTTAAAGAGACCCTTCTTGGGATTTTGAATCATGTAAAAAGGCTAAATATTGAGTCAAATGTGAATTATGTTGCCTCCACACCAAGTTGGCCCTAAGATGATCAAGTCGGCCTCAAAGAGGGCTATTTGCCCTCACCAAAGGACTATAAATGAAACAGTTCGAATTCCATTTGAAGCACTCACTCAACAAGCTAGTTCGATATCTCTTGAAGCTGGAAAAAGTGCAAAATGGAGGAAGGAAGAAAAGGAAGTGCAAGTTTGGTCTAGGAGAAGGAAGGAAGGAAGATCGAAATTTTGGTGCATATATGTTTCTCTTTTGTGCCCTAGTTTGGAAGATCGAAGATCTCTTGTTGATGCTGTAGCCAGTTGCTGCATGTTGTTGTTACCAGATCAAAGTATAGGGCAAAGTTGATGTTCTTGGGTGCTATTGCCTCAGGAGGTTGTATTAGGCCAAGATCGAAGTTCCTATGTGAAGATCAAAGTCTCCAAAGCAAGGTCGAAGTTGCTGGGTTGAAGAAAGTGCTGCTACTGCTGTCAGGTCAAGTAGGATCATCTGCAAGAGAAGAGGAAGGTTGACTTGGTGTGGAGGAAAGTTTGTTTCAAGGTCTAGAGTATTGGAATATCTCTGGAAAACTATTGAAGGAAGAATTACTGACTGGGTTTTCCCCTAGAGAGGGGTTTTTCCCTGGCTTTGAGCCTATATCTGGTGTCCGTTGTTTTATGTGCTATTGCTTTGGTAATTGTTGTTGAGAAATCTAGTGCATTAGTATTAGTTGATTTCTATTCCATTAGTGACTGCTTGTGAATGCTTTTTACTTATTTAGATTAGGATCTTCTTTACATTAGATTCTTAGTGTTCTTCTTCATCAAACAATAACCAATCCATGAACATAAATAGATAAGAGACATAGCATGTAGGCTATCAGCCAGGGCCAAAACCTCTCAATCTTTGAGAGGAAAACCCGCGCATAGTCTTCTTCTAGAGATTCCAATTAACGAATACCTAGATCAAGACCCTTGACCTATTAGCCACTTGCAAGATCAAGACACTAGCTCTTTTGATTGTCTTCTCCTTCCTCCTTTTGGTTCCTCTTACATATTGAGATCATCTCCTTTCTGAGCATAACACACTTGAGATGGCACTATACCATATCACTGTTTTGTCACCAAACTGTCCTTACTACAGCTTTAGCAAGACGCTGTAATACTTCTCTTAATGGCAACTCCTTCACATCACCAAACCGTGGCTTCTATACATCATTTAGCTGTGATATAGATACCTTCATTCGAACTCCATGTTTCTGTCTGAAATTACAGAGAGACATATCGGAGCTTCTTTACTATGGAGATCCGAACTATATCCTTGACAAACCTTCATTGTCTCTTCTCTTTTGTCCAAATTGCATACTGTGATATGACACTCGAAAATGTTCCTCAACATAGAGATCCAAACACTGCACTCTCCATCGAAAATATCCAAACTTGTTGATTGTAACTATCACCGAAAATCTCAGAGGTACACAAGTTCTAAACTGTTTCTGCGAGGTACCTTTACTTGGTATATATAGTGGTTGGTCTACATAAATGAGTCGACATGAACCTTTTGAATCGTTGTGACTCCATAAGGTAAGGCCGACATGATCTTTTTTTAACTTGAAGCCGACATGAGGAAGAGAGCTAGTGCTTGTTGTTGGAGAGCTTCTAGAAAGTCCTATTAACTCAAATACATTTGTTACATGCCCAAGAAGGGCTCTTTGACCCTAATGACAAATCCTAAGGCTCTCAATGGGAGCCACCTAAAATAAAATCACTTGCTCATGAAACCCATCAAGCAAGGCTTACAAAAATAATTTTATTTCCTTTATTACATCAATTACAAAAGTCACAATTACATGTCATTATGAAGACCGAACCTAGTTACACTTTTCAACACTCCCTCTTAACTATGGAGGTATTCATAATGGCACTTGGTCATTCTTAATCTGAAAAATTTCTCATAAGAAGAATTCGGATTTGTAACTCATTTGTATAGCATCATATCAACCAACATTGTCATATAGCAAGGCCTTGAATAACAACTCTATCTCTCCACAAGATACGAGCACAATGCTGGCGAGACCAATGATATATAGACATACTCATCATTGTATCTCTAGGAACATACCCCACCCGAGTTCACTCAGGATATGCTCCATAAGGACTGTTCTTTTCTTGGACTCCTCAGTACCACAAAGAATATCGGTCCTCCACGACTACTCTTACTATTGGATGCCCTATATCATCCTTAAAGAGCATCAAATGCCAAATGATTACACAATCCTCCATTCTGTCTTCCTAGGTTAAGAACAGAATGACGTGTCTATCTCTCCTTTTCAAACTAGGAGGTTTTATTCCATTAAAGGAATGTACTCATCCTATCACAAAGGAATGTACCTAAGCTTCTTGCTTAGGAATTTCCCAAGTTTCTTCCAAGTAAGAAACTTTTTCTCAGGCTCCTTCTTAACCAGGGACCTATCGCAGCTCCTTATGTAGAGATACTGAAACAATTGGCTACTTGAAGAGTTCCTTTCTTCAATGTCATGAAATTCTTCTTCGTTAAGGAGTCTTCATCTTTGGGAACTTTTATATAAGGCACAGATCATCCATCACTATTATCCATGAGTTAGTCATGTCCTTAACTCATCAGAAAGTGATCCATTAGATTTTCCATCTGGCTTTGCTTCATGTCATTATGCTTTCATGCCATATTTTTCGGAAGGACATTACATCCTTCTATATGGTCTGCTTGGATGTCATTCACAGATCTTCCCTTTGACAGTCCTACATAAGCCCAACCAAATGTTAGTTCAGAAATAATCAATGAACACTTCAAATGAAAATTACCTTTGTGATGATCTTTCACCATGACATCTTCCTGTAAGTATCAGCATCCTGCATGCAGATTGACACATCTCCCACAAATATTCAGTGTCAAGGGTCTTTATCTTTTTCCGACTTCCATCAGAGTCTTCACATCTTTCTGGGATATATTCTAGTCACATCTTCTTGGATTTCGAATGTTGAATGCCTTCTACCATTGTTGCATATTATCACGATCTCTTCTTGTCTCTTCACACACTTCATTCTCAGGGGCTTCCAATTGGAGTTCCTCAATTGTAGTCAACCACCTCATACTTCATATGAGGACCTAAGTTGCAGGAAACGTGGCTAGTATGACCAGAAACAAGTTTCCAGGCCATATGATGGAGTTTCCAGTTAACACTTGATGTTTTATTTTATTTTATTTTTTAATTTTTTCGCTTCTAATTTTTTATTGGGCAACTAAAATATCTTTTTGGATGCTTCTAGATGCCTCTCTCAAGTTATAAAAAAGATGATTTTTTTGAGTGGGGCAGCGTAATGTTCAAGCCTATGGCCCTAGTGTTGATATGCAGTTCATGGTAATGTTAATTTCTTAAAGTAAAAGTGACATTCTCCTTTATCTTTCATTTTCATCCTTTTAGTTAAATTTTTAACATTACCATGAAATGGCTTGGGATACTTGAGAGTGGTTTCGCCCTAACTGTATTTCATATGGAGAAAATAGAATTTTAGATCTCACTCAAAATCCAACAAACCTATCTGGTTTTTAGGATTTCAGGATTGGGGGGATGGAAATGTCTCCATTATGTACTAGGGCATGGAACTTGCATTTAATCAAGAGAACCAAGCCCTCTATGCAGGGGAGACTCCCAATAATCAAGAGCACCTAGGGTACTAGGGTATGGAACTTGTATTTAATCAAGAGCACTAAGGTCGTTCGACTATGTAGGAGGAGACTCCCAATCAAGCACGAGACGAAATTAGAAATTTCTCGTGGCTGATTTTGGATATTGCTATTTTCATTATGTGATCATTCATGAGTAAATATGATGTAAATTTAGAGACTTATAGTTTATGCCTTGACAATTGACGATTTAATCATAATGTAATAATTTATAATGTATCATGTATGCTTTATGATTGCAGATATTTCTTAAATGTGATGTAAATTTAGAGACTTATAGTTTATGCATTGACAATTGACAATTTAATCATAATGTAATAAATTAGAATGTATCATGTATGCTTTATGATTGCAGATATTTCTTAAATGTCCCAATATATAATATATATATATATATATATATATATATATTGATTGTGTTCCCCTTTTCCAAAATTTGGAGGGCCCACGTTTTGTACTCGTTCCCATTTCAGAAATTTGTACTTGTTTCCCCGTATCGTTCAACTTAGATGATGACATATTATGTTGATTTCATCTAGTGACTCATGCCTCTGACATTCTTTCATAGGAGGAGATTCCTTTCCTTTGATCATGCTTCAAAATAGAAGTAGTGATCCTTGTTACCTGCAACCATACAACATGCATACCTTATTTAAGGTCATCTAGGTTTCTTTTAGCAACTTCCTTGATTGAAAAGACCTTCAACCCCTTGATCTGCTTCATCTCTCATGTCATCATACCATCATCCCATGAACTCCACAAATTGGAGTTTCTGATCAAACACTAGCTTTCTCTCTAGATCGGTGAATCCTCCAATGAGGATTCTATCTCGCATATCCTTATTCAACAAATGTTTTCCTTTTAAACAGATGTATGAAGAGACTTGTCCTCGATGAGTTCTTCCTTTGATCTTTCAATGAGGTCACCAAGAGCTATATCCTTCAAAGTTGACTATCAGACATCCTTCATGTTTCCTATGGTGATGTCACGAGCTCTTGTTTCTAATGCTTCCACGATGCCACAATTCATCTTATTATTTATTATAGCCATATCCTGTATGGTTTAGGAGCTATGACAAGAACTTTTGTGAGGGAGACTATCTTAGTTGAGATCTCTTACTTCCTGTTATCTTAGACTTCTTTTCTTCAGCTTCCTCCACCTTTTAGGTGATGTGGTCTTCTTTCCTTTCTTTTGATATTGTCCCTTTAGGACAATCTTTCCTATAAAGTCCATAGTCTTTACTTCCATAGTATTGAATCTTAGCTATGCTCTTCTTTCTTTTCTGAGGACCAGAATTTTCCAAACTTCCTTTCCTTCTAGTGAATGTTTAAGTCCTTTAACCTTAAACACTTTTGCCCTCAACTTGTCTTCTTCTATCTTGCATAGAAACCACAAGTTTTCGATTGAGGTAACTTTCTTATCCCCATGGATATCTGTTACCTTCATCATCAGTTAGTATATTTTAGATCAATGGTGATTATCTTCTTATCATCTCTCCAGAACTCGTAGATGAGAACATATGAAGATATCCTTCATCCTTTGATACCTTTAATTTTTGTGTAGATCAGATCTAAGTTGTGTAGATGAGATCTAAGTCATGTGACCTTCTTTACCGTATCTTCAGAGAGTATTCTTATGAGTTTATCATATACATCTCTTTGATATCTCCAATGTTGCTATATGAGGGGACCTTTAATAAGAATCCCTTTCCATGAATTCAGAGGAGACCTATCAATTGATATGTTTAATGACTTCACTTTCTTCGAGGACTATATCTATCCTCCTTTTCCATGCAAGGAATTTCGATGACCCATCTAACCTATAGATCTCCAAGATGATGAAGAATGTTCTTGGTTAAAATCCTAGATCTAGTGTAGGAGAACATAAACAACCATTAAAAACCTTATAAAACAATTCATTTTTTGCCTTATAAAACCTGCTGTCAGCCACCCCCACGATAATATCAGATTGAATCGCGATTATTACGAACTTATTGTGATAATTTGAAGTTAGCGCGATAATTTCGCGATTTTTTCAGAATTTTTTCATAGTAATTTGGCGATAATATCGGCATTTTAAAAAACCCACAATTTTTTTTATTGTTATTGCGATAATATCACGACTTTCACAACATTGCAAGAGACAGCATGTCGGCTATGAGCCAGGGCCAAAACCTCTCACTCTTTGAGAGGAAATCCGAGCAAATTCTTCTTCTAGAGATTCCAATTGGCAAATATCTAGACCGAGACCCTTGACCTATTAGTCGCTTCCAAGATCAAGGCACTAGCTCTCTTGATTGTCTTCTCTTTCCTCCTTTCGGTTCCTCTTACATATTGAGATCATCTCCTTTCTGAGCATAACACACTTGAGATGGCACTGTACCATATCACTGTTTTATCACCGAACTGTCCTTACTACAACTTTAGCAAGATGCTGTAATACTTCTCTTAATGGCAGCTCCTTCACGTCAACAAAATTGGTTTCTATACATAATTTAACTGTGATATAGATACCTTCATTCAAATTCCATCTTTCTGCTGTAGCAATGAGACCTTTTACTCAGAGATCTGAACTTCACACTATCTGAGATTACAGAGAGACATATCCGAGCTTCTTTACTGTGGAGATCCGAACTGTATCCTCGAAAAACCTTTGCTGTCTCTTCTCTTTTGTCTGAACTGCATACTGTGATATGACACCCGAAAATGTTCCTCAACACAGAGATCTGAACACTCTACTCTCCATCGAAAATATCTGAACTTGTTGACTGTAACTATTGCTCAAAATCTCAGAGGTACCCAAGTTCTAAACTGTATTTCTGCGAGGTGCCTTTACCTGGTATATATAGTGGTTGGTCTACATAAATGAGCTAACATGAGCCATGTGAATCGTTGTGACTCCATAAGGTAAGGCCGAAGTGATCTTTGTTTAACTTGAAGTTGACATGAGGAAGAGAGCTAGTGCTTGTTGTTGGAGAGCTTCTAGACAGTGCTATTAACTCAAATACATTTGTTACATGCTCAAGAAGGGCTTTTAATACATGACATAGACTCTTTGACCTTAATGACAAATCCTAAGGCTCTCAATGGGAGCCACCTAAAATAAAATCACTTGCTCATGAAACCCATGAAGCAAGGCTTAAAAATATAATTTTATTTCCTTTATCACATAAATTACAAAAGTCACAATTACATGTCATTATGAAGACTGAAGCTAGTTACACTTTTCAACAATTGCTTGATGAACTAAAAGAAAGAATATATAAAGAAACCTAATAAGAAGTCAAGAACATCACAAGTAATTATCAAGTATAAGAAAATCTTTCTGCCTTTCTGATTTTCTAACAAGCTGTACTGGGGGGAACAAGAGGATCTCAGGATGATTTGCCTGTGGCAACAATTGTCCCAAGTAATTCCTTGATCACGCAACTCTATGGTCTTATCATATGATGAGGAAATTGACATTCTAATGGGCATCAAAATAATAGACCTTCCAACATTATTTAAGGCATTGGAGCCTTAGGTTGATTGCCCAGCAAAGCGATGCACTGCCTTGTCCATGCAAGCCATTCAATATCAATAATAAATGAAGCATGCAGTCAGAGAGCATTTCCACATAAAATGTACATCAAACAAATGCCATTATTCCCAGTTTGATTCCATTTAAACAGACAAAGCAGTAACTGGCCTCTGGTAGAAATAAATTTTCTTTTTGTTTTAGCTGAGAATTAATCCTAGAGTTATTACTACAATGTCAATATGAACATATTGTTGTGTATCCAACAAGGTCAATTTATAGTTGAGGCCGTGGTTCTTTTGATAGAAGCAGTGATGCCAAAAAACTTGATGATTGGATTCAACAATTATAAACAGTGTTGCAAATATCACTGATATGTGAAAATTGCAATGTTCCACCAGGACTCCGGGATGGGGAGACGCAGGTGCAGGGAGATGCACAAGGGGGATGTGTGGGAGTACCCTCAAATTTTAGGGAAATTTAGGGGGGACATGGGGACGTCGGTATATATATATTTTTTCCTTTTTATATATATATATATATATATATTATATATATATATTCAATAATGAAAGCATAAATACAATGTACATACATTAATTGAATTAAATAATGAAATACATTGATCCATACTGATCATCCTTACTAATACATACATGATTCATCCATAGACCACGCGATTCAATAATGAAATGCTCCAATCCATATTCATTATTCATTATTCACCATTCTAGAATCTGCATTGATTTAAAAATTAAATTCATCATTCATAATTCTAGATTCTAAATTGATTTAAAATTAGAATTCATCATTCTAGAATCTAATTAGTAGTAAGCAAAATAGACTATAATAGACATTGAAATCTGAATACTGGAATAGTAAATTGATATAACTAAAACTCAAAAACAGTGATGGGTCTAAAAGTCACTCTAAAGTACAAAGAGGGCTTGGTGCTCTTGATTAAATACAAATTCCATACGCTTATACATGACAAAATGCAATGGAAACATTACAATCCATCGAATCTTGAATTCCTGAAAAACTGTTAAGTCTGCTAGATTTTGAGTGAGATCTAAAATTCTACTTTCTCCATATGAAATCCAATGAAGTTGGAAACACTCTCAAACATCTCGAGTCATTTCATGGTAATGTTAAAAATTTAAGTGAAAGGATGAAAATGAAAGATAAAGGAGAATTTTATGACAGGGAAAACCTAGTATTTGACCATATTTCCCTACTAATGCTATGCAATTCATGGTAATGTTAAATTCTTAAAGTAAAAGTGACATTTAATGGGGGACGCATGGCCCATATTGAGGGGGGGCACCTTTTGGGGAGTCACGCCCCCCCACACTAGGGATACGTCCCCCCCGCGTCTCTCCAAAAAGGGGATGTGGGGAAACGTTTCCCCAGATGTCCCTCGTCTCGGGTGCGTGGGGTGCGAGAGGTGCACACACCCGACCTTGGG
>APFE030187353.1:0-16000 GCA_000404065.3 Pinus taeda | reverse complement strand
GTATCAAAGCTAGCTGATTTGTAGAAAGATTCTACAAAATTATACATATAAGCTTTTCCCAAATAACAATAAAAATATGTGTTATTTTCATGCATCCAAATCAAATTTATCCAAAAGGACCCAACCCCTCAACCAATATCATGTGAACATATGTTACCTTTCATGAAAATACATTTTCTTCTTGAACATACAAATAGACTTTATCCTATTATAAATAATTATTTTCAAGAAGCCAAATGCTATATGCATGAAATACATATTTTTTTATTTCCAAAGGGTAAAACATATTAGTTAGTATTCCTATGCATACAATTATATAAACTTTATTCAAAGAACCTATCCCCTCAATTATTACTTTTGGTGCACACAAATATGTAAAAAAGAAACTAACACAATGGTTATTATTCCTATTCATGAAAATGCATATATTTTATTTTTTTTCCAAAAGAGTCTTTCACAAATAAAGCTTGACACCATCTTGTATGCAAACACACAGTCTTTCTAGATGAAGGTTAACAAATAATCTTATTTGAAAATTCATAATCTTTCCAAATGAAAGCTAACATATAGTATATTATTCTTGTATATGCATAACACTCTTTAAAATAAACCGTGTAAATGGATATTCCTTTTTAAAAGCAAACTATTACCTTAGTTGGTGTATACAATATATACCCTTCTGGCACAATAGCTTTTATTAAATTGCACAATATTAACCATTATTTTCTGCATGTAACATCCATGTTTCTTTTCCAAGAAACTAACTCATTAATTAATTCATTCTCATGTATTAAAAAATAATCAAAAGAAATGGACATAATAGCTATTACTCTTGTATGTAGACATAATCCTTTCCAAAGGAAACTAACATAATATATTTTCAATTATGCATGGAATCCCAATTAGTTATTTTTTTTACGCATGAAAGCTACATTTCCTCCCAAGAAATCTATCTCAAAAGTTTTACTTTCCATGCATGTAAAGTGCATTTCTTTCCAAGAAATTAATTTTAGTCAACTATTATTTGCATTCATGCAACACATTTTTGTTTTCAAGGAGGAAATTAACACAACAATTAATGTCTCTATGCATAAAGAATCTTATTCCTTTTTTCAAAATATTTATTATTATTTTGCGCATAAAGAGATTTAACACAATGAACTAATCTTTTGTGTATGTAAATACACATTTCTTTTTCTAGGGATCTCGGAAAATAGTTATTATTTGGTTGCATAAGGTTCCCATTTAACATTTTTCAAGTAAAACGATTTCGATAATTTAGTTATTATGCACACAAAATCCATAAATACATTCCCATAATTTCACAACAAATCCTTTTAAGAAAAGAATTATATTTAACCTATGCTCATGCACACAAGAACCGTGGATTTTTTTTCT
This sequence comes from Pinus taeda, assembly GCA_000404065.3. Classification (NCBI taxonomy): domain Eukaryota; kingdom Viridiplantae; phylum Streptophyta; class Pinopsida; order Pinales; family Pinaceae; genus Pinus; species Pinus taeda. The sequence goes on along the minus strand of APFE030187353.1, from coordinate 14,602 downwards.
AATAATATATTTTTTTAAAGACTTAGAACATTTAAACACATGTTTATTTTTTCTTGAAATTGTGTAATAATTATTATTTATATGCAAAAATTCCTTTCTAAGAATTTAGTATAATAGTTATTAGTCATATAGGTATATTTCTTTCATGTAAGAACACCATATATATATATATATAACCAAGCACAAAACAAATTTTTATTTCAAAGCATCTATTCTCTTCCAGGGAACCAACATCATGATTATTGTTTTGTGCACCTCTACATGTATTCTTTTCCTAAAGAAATAATAATATTTTTTCTTTCCATACTTTCAAGAACACATATTTCTTTACAAGAAATTAAATGCATAATACCTACTCCTTCATGCATGACCTACTCCTTCGTGCATGCAAGCATGTAATTCTTTTCAAAAAAACAAACGTATAATAGATACTTTTATTGGATGAAAAAGAAAATACTTATTTTCAAGAACTCAAGTGCACAATAGTTAATTTTTTAATGCATAAAAATATATAAACCTTCCAAAGAAGACCCATGCAAGATATATATTATTCTTGCGTGCAAATGTAAACTCTTTCCAAAATAAGGCTGACACAATTTATGAAATAGATTCATATGAAATATTTTTGACACAAATACTTATCTTGGTAGCCATGATAGCCAATGAACCCCATCCAAACTAGGTTAAGTTGAGTGGTAATAGTAGTTTCATAGGCCTTAAAAGGATTTCCAATGAGATATTCTAACTAGGAATTCAACTCTTGAACACTCATATGAGCATCCAAATTTTCTCACATCACGCCTAATGATGCAACATTTACGGGTTTCCTCTTCCCTAAAACAACATTCATGAGCTTCAAACTTGTGACAAAGCCTAAGACAAAACTTAGGATTACGAGGCAATAGTGCTAATGAGACTGAAGCATGAAGGGAGATGATTAGAAGAGAAACAATAAGCTAACAAAGATTCAAATGGAGAAGGAATGAAAACTTTGATAAGAACTGTAAATATACGAGACCCTTGATATTTGAATGTCTTGGAGATGTGTTTATGAATGTGAAAGATGTCAATGTTGCAAATAAGAAGATGTCATGATGAAAGACCATCATAAAAGGTAACTTTTATTTATGCTCATTTTTATTTTTGAACAACATCTGATTGGGTTGAAATAGGGCTACCAAAAGAAATTTGTATATGTCAGCTACAACTGAGAATGGATGGAATGTACTAAAATAAACATGACCTAGAAGAGATAGTTGTATGAAGGAAAGCTAGGTGTCGACAGAAGATCTATTTCGAAGGAAAAGAAGGATAACATGACTATTGGTTAAACCCTATGGTTCATTGAAGGAAAGTGATGGATGGATGATTCCTTACAAGATCAAGGCTTCATGATGAACAATTTGAAATTCATGACATCGAAAGGAGGGGACATACAAGTAGTTGATAGTACCATAATCTCCACCAAAGCATTGTTGTTGGAAACAAGTCCCTAATTGAGATGGAGATTAAGCAAGTCCCAAGTTAAGAGGGAGCTTTAAATATTCCTTTTATAGGAATGAGTTGGTCCTCCCTAGTTAAGAGGGAGTGACAGATATGGTTCTCTACTTCATGTGCCATGCACTAGACTAATGCACTAGACTAGGACTTACTGTTGTAAGTCTTAGTGAAGGCCATGAGGAGAGATATACACATAATTATTTTCTTCATGTTATGAAGAAAGAATGGAGGATTCAGTAAGAATCAAAGATTGATTTCGATACTCTTTGAGGATGTGGTAGGGAATCCAATAGGTAAGAGTAGTTAAAGAGGAAATTCCTTGAGGATGTGTTATTACAAGATAGGATTTGTCGTAAAAGGGTGTACCTTGTGAACACCCAGGTGTGGTATGTGCCTTAATAGATAATGATGATGGTTTTTATCAGTCATTGGTCTCACCATAATTGTGCCACGATATTGTGGAGAGATAGAATTGTTAGTCAAGGCCTTGCTATGTGACAATGTTGGTTGGTATGATAAGATTCTCTAGCATAAGCTAAGGAGGTAGCTTATGAGATGGCTTACCAATCCAACTTTCGTTATGAGAATTCTTTAGTTTGAGAATGTCCAATTACCTTGTATGGATTATGAATGCCTTCTTAGTTAAGAGGGAGTGTTGAAATATGTAACTAGGTTCAGTCTGCACAATGACATATTAATGATGATTTTATGTATTTGATGTAAAGATAAAAGGAAATTTATTATATTCATTCTTGAGGCATGGTTTTCATGCTCAAGGGAAATTTATTTTATAGGTCAGGCACCCATTTAGTGCTTCTAAGGCTTTTGACTGAGTCAAAAAGTCACAAGGGTCATTGTCATGTATGGAAGACCCTTTTGGGCATGTTACATATTGTAAAGAAAATTTCATTTGAGTCAAAATAAAGTCAAAGAGCCTCTAAGACCTTGTCATGGTGCCTTAAGCAAGTCAATCTGAAGGAAGAAATTCATACCCCTGGAAAGCCTATATATAAAAAGGAACTCAACCTCATTTGGACACAAAAAAAGAAAGTTTGATCTCATAAAGAAAGAAGTTGGAAAAGGAACAAAATCAAGTATAAGAAGAATAAAATCAAGATCGAAGCTTTGGATCTCTCTCTCTCTCTTGTGTTATGGTTGCTAAAGTTTTTTGGGAAAGTTGAGTTTCTAGAAAATTGTTGGGAAAGTCAAAGTGCTGGAAAGTTGTTGGGAAAGTCAAATTGATGGAAAGTTAATGGGGTCAAAGCTACAAAAGAAACTATTGGGTTAAAGTTATAGAAGGCAATGTAACATCAGTTGTAGACTAGTCTTGAGTGTACAGGTGTTGCATGTAGTCAGATGACCAACCTAAGGAATTGTGTAATTCAATTAGAGGATTTTCCTAAATAATAGGGGAGAATTCCTAAAGGAACATATAAAGGAAATAAGATCTCAAGCTGAGGAGATTTTTGACTAAGTCTGGGTCAGTGACCTTCAGTGAGTAGAGAGAAAGATTATGCACTTGCAAGGTGAGCTCAGTTGAGAAAAGAAATTGTAATACATCTCTATTCATTTGATTAATGCAAGAGGCATTGGGGTTTTTAGTAGATTATTTCCCCAGATAAAAATAATTATTGCATGTGTGTTATGCATTCTTGTAGGTCTGAGATTTCTATTCTCAATTGTGAAATAATGTCCGCAGAGAAGTAGTGTAGGTTTGTGTCATGTGATTTTGATTAAAAATTCATGAAAATATGAAAATATACAACCTAACTGCTACTTGGGATTAGAGTTCGATTCACAATAGAGCAAAAATTTTGAAGTTGTTTCTTAGAGGTTCAAATTTGAAGATTAGGGTAGTGAGATTTCTCGAGAGCTGAGAAGAAGACCTTCAATGGACCAAGGCTAGAGTATGTCTTGGAAGGCACCTCTAATTTTTTTGCATGTAAGGACCACATAGAGGCAGTATTGGATGACAATGGATTGTTAGAATACATCAAGACAAATGTTGCAAAACCACAAGCATTTGATGCCCAAAACCTTGCCTAGTGGGAGAAAGATGTAGCCAAGGAGAATAATCTTGGAGGTAGTACATAATCATAATTTCTTGAATCTCCATAGAAAAGAAACATTTTTTGCGATGTGGAAATCACTAAAAAATGTTCGAGCATAGTAGTGACCACAAGAAGCTGGTGCTTAATGATAAAATTCTAAGTATCAAGTTGCAAAAGAATGACACAATTCCGCGGTATCTTAGAAAGTTTACAAAGTGTTGTGATGAACTTGGCGGGGTTGGTGTTAACGTGTTATGCATTAATTTGTCACACTCCCCATCTCATACCTTCAACTGTCAAACTTTGCCCAAAATGTCACAAAGTGACAAAATTTGTCAATGAATTCACCATGAAAAACATTGATCATAGCATCCTGAAAAGAAGAAGAAGAAATTCCTTGAAGTAATTCTAGAAGAGCTTGTCAAAAAAACCCTATGTGCAAGCCCAATGTTATTTTTAGCAGGAAAAACTATGCTGGTACCCTTTGGTCTAACTAGTAACTAGCGCTAGCAACAGACATGGGATAGGAAAATCCATACCAATCCTCTTCAGGTAGCTTCTCCAAAAAGGGAGCATAAGATTCTCTTACTACAAACCTCGAGAACAATGTGATGGTTATTGTTGAATAAGGATATGGTCGAGTTCTCCCATTTTGTGTCCTTGATCCTACCTTTAGGGATCTTACCATTAATATGTTGACCTTATTTCCCCTTTTGTGGATCCCTAACTCCCTATCCTTCCATATAAATACATTCCCATATAGCCTCAAGTGGTTGGTTGGACTAGATTAGTCATGTTGCTACTAAATTGTGCCTAATTGCTAATAATTTGTGAAGGAAAAAGGAGAGCTTGAGAATTCTTGGCTTGGACTTGGAAACCCATCCAAAAGGAGGCTTCCAACATTAAGGCAATGGTTGTATGCTTACCTCATGTGTTTATTATTAATACAATGCACGTTTACTTTCCATAAGCATGTAAATGACTACTTTCTTAGTATGATGCTCCTTGATCTATCGTATGCTTTACATTAGAATTAATATGTTATGTTTTTCCTTTGTTTTCCTTGTTTGATCTCTCTTGTAGGTATTCATTCAAAACATAATAGGAAGGATCAAGATTGGAAGAGAGGAGATCCTTATCGACATTGAAAAGATACTGCATAGGAGTGAGGTAGGCCATCTATCCTCTCTCATCTCATTCTAACTTAAACTAGAAGAGTTTTGCATGTATTTGTTTCAGTTGTTACTAGATCCACTCATTGGACTAGAGGGATCACTTCTATTTGTAGAAGGAATTTCCTAGATAACATAATGTCCCTAAAACAGACATCGTAACCTTATCCCTTTTGGGCCTTCCCAAGATTTGGCATAGCTATCAAGATTTGATGAATGGGAGGGAGAAACTACCAAGTTGGGAGTGCTTATGGTTTGATTTCATATAGGATGAAATAAGGACAAATATCGGAGATGGGATTTCATCCAAGGGAAATGATGAAGAAAAAATTGTGTTAGCTAGAAAGAAGAAGAAGGGAAAAGCAAACAAATCCCAATCCAAACCAAAATCTAGTCAAGGGGGGAAGAAGAAATATTTTTCAAAACTTAAATGCTTCCATTGTCATGAATTAGGTCATTATGCCATGAAGTGTCCACATAAGAAGGAAAGCACAAAGACCTAAGGAGGAGAAACAAGTGAAGCTTTGGCTTCACAGTTTGAGCTTGAATTTACCCTCATTTCATGCATGGTCAGCACAGTGATGGGAAGCATGTGGTACTTAGAATCAGGTGCATCATTCCACACGACGGGAAATAAATATTTTTTCAGTGACCTGGAGGAAAAATATTTGCAGATGCACATCGATATGGTGGATGATGGAAGGTATAGTGCAACCGAGAATCTTACAATCAGCTTTTAGAGGGAGTGATTCTTCGTCCTCAGGTTGAAGGATGTCATGTTCATTCTCGGACTAAAGTAAAATCTCATCTCTGTTGTAGTGTTAGAAGATTGTGGTTATGATGTGTTCTTTAGCATAGGAAAGGCATTCCTAAGACACATAGCCATGAGACAGATGAAGTAGATTGAGATTCTTGTGAAAAACTTGTACAAGCTATATGTGGAGAATTGTGTTGCATTGAGCACAAATGTGGAGAAGGTGCACAACCTCGATGTCATTGAAATTTGGAATAAATTACTTGGCCATTTGCATCATGGAACTTTGAATATCATTTAGTAGATAACCACAGGCCTCCTCAAAGGAGAACTTGAGCAACAATATGTACCTTGGGGAAGTACACAAAATCCACATTTCATGATCGGGATAACAAAACACATGCACTCTTGGAAAGGATCCACTTTTGTGGACCTTTCTTGATAGCATCCACTTCCAGGCACAAATAGAATTTCATTTTTATTGATGACTTCTCATGAAAGTGTTAGATCTTCTTCATGTGGAAGAAGGATGAGACATTCTCAAAGTTAATAGAAATCAAGGCACTGGTTGAGAAATAAATGGGCAACAAGGTGAAGGCTCTCAGGAATGATAATGGAGGTGAGTACGTGTCAAATGAATTTAAACATTTAAGTGAAAAGAAAGCCTTCGACGAGAGTTGACATCACCCCAAAACCCATAGAAAAATGGGGTGGCTAAGAGAAAGAATTATAACATTGTGGGAGTAGCGAGGGTGATGTTCCATGGTCAATGCCTACATTTTCATTTATGGGTCAAGGTGTGCAACAAAACAATATATTTGTAGAATTGGAGTCCTCATTGGATTCTAGGCATTATTACATTGGAGGAGTCCTTCTCGAGGAGAAAGTCAAATGTGTCACACTTCATGATTTTTGGAGCCTTTGTTTACTTCCATGTATGCAAAGAATCAAGGAAGAATCTAGAACAAAAAACATGATTGGGGTATTTTTTGGTTAGACATAAACTCCCCACAACTATCGTGTGTACTTGCTATCCCTTAGAATGATAGTTCTGTGAAGGGATGTAAAATTTGATGAAGGCAAAGCAATGCAATTATCTCTTGAGAGGAAGCTTCATATAACTAGAAGAGGAGATTTTACCTCTAAAGGAGGAATCTCAAGAAGTTATGGAGAAACCACAAATTGAGGAGTAGATAGTGGAGATAACCGATCAATCAGAACCATCTAGAGAAGGAAGAAAAAGGACCAAGGAAGCTAAGAGACTTATGCAGGATGTGAGGGAGAATGTAGGTGCTCCTTCAAGTCAATGCATGTAGAGAAGGTCACCATATGGGTACACTAGCTACATGGTTGTTACACAGTATTTTGTCACACTCCCAGTCTCATATCCTAAGTGTTGCACTTTGTGTCGTCAATGTTGCAAGTGTCACAAAGTGACAAAAATTGTAAAAAACAATGTATTCACCATCAAACATGTTTAGAAGCATCCCTAAATGAAAAATAAGACTTTCCTTGAAGAAATTTTGAAGAAATTATCCAAAACCTTGTTTTGCAAGTCCAGTGCTACTTTTAGCAGACAAAATCCCATTGGTAACCTTTTGTCTAGCTAGTGAATAGCACTCACCGCCTCCCTTTTGATAAGAAAGTAAACGTTGGTCCTCTTCAGGTAGTTTTTCCTAAAATGAAGGAGAATATTCTCCAACTAAATTCCTCGAGAATGACGAGTTGGTTGTAGTTGAATGAGGATTAGAGCGAGACCTCCCATTCCTAGTTCTTGATCCCAATTTAATGGATCTTCCCATTGAAATGTGGAACCTCTCCCTCCTATTATGGATCCTCAACTCCCTCTCCTTCCCTATAAGTCAAACCCTATCATCTAATTTTGGTTAGTTGTTGGTTGGATATTGCTTTGTTGCCTTCCTAGTGCTGAACTATACCCAAATGTTGCCCATTTTGCTAAGGGGAAAGGAGTTCTTGAAGGTTAAGGCTAGGACTTGGAAACTCACCTAAAGGAGCCTTCCAACATCAAGGATGAAGTGGTTGTAATTCTCTCTTTACTATCTTTTAATAATACATTAAGTTTTTTCTTTCCATAAATGTGTTGATTATAGCTCATTTAGTATAATACTCCTTGATCTGTTCTATGGTTTATGTTGAAATGATTTTTTCCATGTACGCGTTTGTTGTTTCCACGTGATTTTACTTTCATGTATTCATCCACATTGGCGAAGAGGAGACTGAGCTTGGAAGCAAGAGAATCAAGGACAACAACAATGAATATTAGCATCAAAGTGAGGTAGGTCATCTATCCTCCTTTGTATTTACTGGTATAAGATAGGAAAGTTTACACATATTTGTCTAGATTATTGCTAGATCCCCCCATAGGACTAGACGGATTGTTTCTATCTGTAGAAAGGATTATCTGTAGAATAAAATGGCAACTGCATTGGGGAGGTTGTAACCCTTCAAGCCTCCTTTTTATGTTTGGTATTTTTGATTAGTTTGACCAACCTCATTGTGATCTATGATTTAGGGTCATTTTGGGTCTGCATTCTAAGTAGTACATTCTTTAGAGTGTCAAGTCTAGATGTATATTTGGATTTCTCCTCATTTTCATAATTCTTTCTCCCTCGATGTTCTTTTTATCCAAAAAATTCACATTGTTGCATTGGCAACACGGGTTTTTACCATAAATTAGCATTGATCCACCTTATCAGGGTGGATTTTCAATATGAAAGTAGCATTGGTCCAAAAAATGAGATTGTTAGGGTATTTATCATAAAGGTCTAGTGTGTCTTGATCTCTAAAGTGTTCTCGTGCTCTGTGTGCATATAATTTTCCATTACTTTTATTGATTTCTTATTGGTTTGCAAAATCCCATCCCTTTGTTTTAAGTAGTGAAAGTGAATTTTGGTTGAGTCTATATTTATTGGGTCAATTGAAATTACTGTTTGTTTCTTGTACGTGTGGAAGGAATAATAATTTGTTATTGGTTAAAGCATTATTAGCTATTTTTAAAACCATAAAAGAAATGGTAGTTATATTTTCTTATCTTTCATCTAAACATTTACTTTTCAAATTGCATTAGATTACATTGCATTGAAAAGTCATTTTTGGGATTATCATTGAGCATAGATTACATTTCTTAGTGTCAAAAGCTGAAAAATGCATTTTCATCCATTGGGAAGAAAAGTTAAAAAAAATCATTTTACTTTTGGTAGGTGCATTGGAATAGTGAAAGCAAAAATTCTAGTTAGGAAGCTTTATTTGTTGCATACTTGATTGTCTCATCAATGTTTACCTTTTTTCCCTACACTAGTTAACTTTCATCAAAATGAAAAGAATCTTTTTTTCGCATATTATTTGCATCATAGGTGGGTTCCGGTGATATCGATCTTTGAGCCTTAAAAATGAAACTTAATCCAATATCAAAGTTAAAATTTACCTCAATTAACCTAAGGATCATTTGGAACATTAACGAAAACATTTAGAGGTATAGGCTAGAGATGTGTTCCCATGTCATTAAACATAGGAGTTGTCATTATTTTACAATGTTGTATCCCAGGGGTGAAATATTGTTCCACAAAAAGAAGTGTATAGGACTGTTCACCAGTACTTTTAGGGATATTGTAGGTGCTCCATGCATGGTAAGTATATGGGAATGCTCTCATCGAATGGTTATGCATTAGACAACACTGCTAATACGACACTTCCACATAGTGTCGTGTATATTTTTGGAGTGACCAATAGGTTGCTATCCATCCATAGGTAATAAAGTCAACTGCATCGTATATCATGATACACCGAACAAAACATTCAGGGAGATTGTTTGTCGTACATTAAGTCCTTGTTTTGTGAAGTTGTATATTTTAGTTCACAGTTTCTTGGTAAACCTTTATGCCTAGTTACCCATTTTTTATTTATTTTTGTTAAATTATAAAATCAATTAATTGACCATGGGAAAATATCTTTCCTGTGGAATACTCCTTACTAGATCTTAGGTTGAGACTAATGGAAATAATTCCCATGTCAACCAACCATTAAACCCCTCTGACAGGAATCTTGGTCCTTTCTCTTCTTTTGGAAATGTTGGTGCTTCCTATATGGAAAAGTTGTCCCTTCCCAGGTTTACCATTGGTTTTCCAATTTGCTTATTTTTTACCCCAATGGTTCTGAATGTCCAAACGGCTCCTCAACTAGGCTCTCCTCCACCTGAACTATGTCAACCTTTGGTTGAGCCTAAAGTTAACTCTTTACCTTCTTCGCTTGTTCAGTCTTCTTCATCTTCTTCATCTTCATCTAGTGAAAGCCTACAAGTAAGTAACTAGGTGGATAAAAAGAAGAACGAAAGGAATATTAAGAATAATAAAAATAAGGAAAGGGCCAACTAAGCAACCATTACTACAGATGCAACTAATGTTAAAAAATATTCCAATCGACCTTGTAAAGTGAAATTCCCATGCAAGCTTTGTAAGGGTGACCACCTTCTTCGAGAATGTCCTAGTATTCCCAAAATATTATAAGTGTGGTCCACGGGTTCACATCGAACTTTGCCATTGACCTATGGATATCATGGTAATGATAAACCTTCAACTAATGATAGTAAAGCCCACGGGAAAAAGGGAAAAATCAAATCTCCCTGTAGGTTATGTGACGGGCATCATCCTATTCACCTTTTTCCTTATATGGATGAAGCCTCTAACATGTTGAATATCCTTATCACTTCTCAACCTCGTCTTCCAAATGGTCAAAAAATTTCCCTTGATCCTCCACTAGTTGATCAAGTGATTGATCAAAACTCATCTATGGTAAATACCACTCTCTCTGAAAGTGAATCCCATGAGTCTGTTTCCGACCAACCATTGGTAAAAAAAATGATTGATCTAATTTCACTTTTAGTTGATCAAATTTCTTCTGGTTTCTTCAAATTCCAAAGAATTAGGGGGAAATCCTCATGTTCCCATGGTGCAAGGGGGCGATCCTCCTATTCCCATGGTATGGGGGGGTGGATCCTCCAATTCCTGTAACACAAGAGAGAATTCCTCCCATTATGATGGCACCATCTCCAAGTAGTTTAGTCACTTTCTTTGATTGGAGTCGAGTGGCAGGATATCACCTTCCTTCCTATATTCCCTTTCAAGTCACAGTACAGGTTTGTAATATAGATGTACCTAGCACAATCATAGATGAAGGCGCATATATTAGTCTTCTTTCCTCAACTACTTGGAAAGATTTAGGTTATCTGCACCTTGTCCCCATTACCCAAAGTCTCTTAGATTTTAATAAAGGAACCAGTCAACCCTTAGGAATCCTTATGAAATTTCCTATTTCTTTGGGAGGAAAAATAGTCTATCTTAGTGTGCTAGTTTTCCAAGGCCCTTTGGATTTTAATTTACTCCTCGGTCATGACTATGTTTATGTCATGGGAGTTCTTTTCTCTTCTCTCTTTCATGTCATATCTTACCTGCATGAAGGAAGAATTGTGGTCATTCGTCAAATTTCATTCATTGGTCCTAATTTGACTCTCGATCAACCATCTTCACTAAATGGTCCTTGTATGCAAGTGGTATGACCCCCTCCACAAGTTAATTAAGTGGCAACTTATTCTGTGCCCACATCTACTGGTGATCTAGTAAGTGATATAGTGCATCATGGACTAGGGCATTAGAACCTTACCTTTCCATTAGATCACTTGACATGTATCCCTTCCAGAGCATTTTTCTCCTGTGTGATGAGATCTCTCGGAAGCTATCACCTCTTATAGGCCAAAATCAAGGTACCATGAGGATAGTTCTTTTACTATGTCAACCTCGCTAAAAAATGAAATATGTCCCTATGAGAATGGTTCTTTTATTATGTCAAGGTAATTAAAAAATGAAACAAGCTGTCATGAGCATAATTTCTTACTTGTGTCAAGCTCGTTAAAAAATGAAACAAGGTGTCATGAGCATGGTTCTTTTCCTGTGTCAAGCTCGTTAAAAAATGAAACAAGTCCCCTTCTAATTCGAGTCTTTGATTAGATCTCCTAAATTCCCAGTTGAGTCTTTCACTTGATCTCATAAGTGAGCCTTCATTCCATCCACCTGTTAGTAACTACTAGTCTACATAGGTGAATGAAATGAATATTGCAGGCATGTACCTCGAATTGAGTCATTATGTTGGGGGTATGCAAACCAAACTCAAGCATAGTTTATCCTCGTTTCAAGCTTGTGTAAAAATGAAACCAAACCCAAGCATATTTTGTTTCCGTTTAAAGCTTCTGTAAAAATGAAACCAACTCGAAGCATATCTTTTTCCCATGTTTTAAGCTTGTGAAAAAATGAAACAATATTCATGTATACTCAAGCATAGTTTCCCATGTTTCAATCTTGTGTAAAAATGAAACCATTCCCACTTTACCTCTTGTGATTGCCATTTTTATAAGCATGTTTTTGCCAAATGAGCCTTGGTTTTTTCATTCCATCGTCACCATCTCTTTGGTCGATCATATGATTTCACTTGGCTATTTTACCCTTGCCTAAGGAACATCCACACTGAGTGGTCTTATTAGCTAGCCTCCTGACCTTTACATGTTTTTAATAGTTCCATCATGACTAGAAATAGTTGTTATCCTTTTATATTATTATTTCCTCCAAGTGGAGTCCTCTTTCAGCTCTTTTTAGACTCTCAAAATATGAAAAGATTGATGATCACTTATCTTTTCGAACTCGTAAAATTAAATGAAAAGACGTCTACTCAGTATAAGTTTAACCCTTTTCCAGACTGAGATAGACTAGTTATGAAAATGGAATACTTAGTCAAACATGACTAAGAGGTTCTCTTGAATATTTTTTTCTACCTTTACAGATTCAAGAGACTATCTACGGAAAGGGATCTCTGGAGTTTCCATTTTGCCTCTTTTTCAAACTCTGTAAACATGAAAAATATGTTGAGTTACCCCTTCGTCAGACTCGTAAAACTAAAACAATGAATGACTTGTCATCATGAGGAGACCGAGCTACTCCTTATGTTTTGTTAAAAATAATAGGATGGATTCATCCAAAGGATGAACTTATACGACAAGCATATGGTATCCTATTCAATATTGGGATTAAAAATAAAGAGGTACTTGCTAGAAATAGTTGGGGGGGGGGATGGAAGTAAACATATATCTTGTAATTTGTATAAAGGCACCATGTCACTCTTAAACATGACACTTTCCATATCTCATGTCAGGTTTGGGTTATCCTCACTTTGTCACTTGTCTTACCAGGTTTTGGAAACCATTTTTCTCTCATATGATTATATCATATTATCACGATGACCTTTATGTTGAGTCAAATGTTTCCAAATTCTGTAGTCGTTTCATTGATATGTTCAAGAGAAGTCCCATCTACAATTCAAACTACTTATACCCAATTTGACTTTTCTACCACAATCCTGAATCACTCTTGCCAACTCTGACAAATCCTAAGTTTCGTATCGATGATGTGGGAAATATTTTGGGCCTCCTTCGATTGATCACTTCATGTCGATTCCAGCTCATTATCTATGAAAATGATCTAGAAATTTTGTTTCAGTACCTTGGATCTTGTGTACCTCAATGGGAGGTTCTTTGCATTCAATGATAGGTTCACATCAGTGGCCTTTGATCGAATGATTCTGTGAGTGTTCGAATTTAGTTTCATTGTTCACACTCGCAGATTGTGTTTTCGTACCTTGACATCCATTTTCATCATTGGTGGTTTATCTCATGCCTATTAATGGTTTACATCATTGACTAGTAATCAGGTGGTTTCTACCATGTTCGACTTCAACCCATTTATTCAGTTGGTTATATTCGTACTTTGGTTGGATCAGGACAGAGATGAAGACCTTGGGTTTCATTTGATAAATCCAGGCTACATCGATTTATTAAGTATTCACGATTCTACACATGATCCCTTCTATTCAGATCGTTTCATCCATGCTATGGATTCATACAAATGATACCTTCTATTTGGATGGCTACGTCCATGCTGTGGATTCATACACATGATCCCTTCTATTTGGATGGTTGTATCCATGTTGTGGATCCATTCACATGATCCTTTCTAGTCAGATGGTTGCATCCATGTCATGGATCTATGTATTGTTCGATGCTTACACTTTGATCATACTTACATTAAAAATGTCAGATATATTGTATTATGTTTGATTTGCGAGTCTCCTGATTATGGCTCTCCAAAGTCCTTGCCTTGATTTGTAAAGAATTTCAGTCGTCACTTCTCGTTCTGACTTCATGCTTTAAGGGGAATTTAGTATAGAGTATTTTGTCACACTCCCAGTCTCATATCCTAAGTGTCGCAGTTTGTGTCATCAATGTCACAAGTGTTGCAAAGTGACAAAAGCCATCAAGAACAATGTATTCACCATGAAACATGTTTAGAACCATCCCCGAAGGAAGAAGAAGGCTTTCCTTGAAGGAATTCTAAAGAAATTGTCTAGAACCTTGTTTTGCAAGTCCAACACTACTTTTAGCAGACAAAACCATGTTGGTAACCTTTTGTCTAACTAGTGACTAGTGTTGCCAGCATGCCTTTTGATAGGAAAATACGTGCTAGCCCTCTTCAAGAATTTTTTTCCTAAAATGGAGGAGAATCTTGTCCCACTAGAAGTCTCTAGAACGACGAGTTGGTTGTAGTTGAATGAGAATTAGAGTGAGACCTCCCGTTCGTGGTTCTTGATCCTACTTTAATGGATCTTCCCCTTGAAATGTGGAACCTCTCCCTCCCTTTATGGATCCTCAACTCACTCTCCTTCCCTATAAATAAAACCCTTTCCATATACTTTTGGTTAGCTATTGGTTGGCGATTGCTTAGTTGCATTCCTTGTATTGAACTATGCCCAAATGTTGCCCATTTTTCTAAGGAGAAAGGAGTGCTTGAAGGTTAAGGCTAAGACTTGGGAACTCACATAAAGCAGCCTTCCAACATAAAGGCTTAAGTGGTTATAGTGATCTCTTTACTATCTATTAATAATACATTATGTGTTTTCTTTCCATAAATGTGTTGATTATAGCTCATTTGGTATAATAATCCTTGATATGTTATATGGTTTATATTGGAATGGTTTTTTCCATGTATGTGTTTGTTGTTTCCACATGA
>APFE030187347.1:5226-18943 GCA_000404065.3 Pinus taeda | reverse complement strand
GAGTCGGTTGGCCGACTTCTGCGCTGAGCTGGGCTGCGAAAACAGAATCTATGAGAGCTGGCACTACTTTTTTGGCTGCGTTTATGATGCATTTCACAGTCATCGATTGACTATGTGGCTTGACCAATTATTCCCAGTAACACTCCCAATTAATTTGTTCAGTGCCTGGATCGCTTTTCCCTTTTCCTGTGCCTTCTGATTCCATTCTGCTTCCAGTCGTAGTTTATTTGGTAGGTACCCTGGGGTGGTTTCTTCGATTAAGTTGGCCCTATGTAAACTCTCATTTACACAATAGATAAGAATGCTTGCTTGTGTGGCCGCTGTCTCCGCTGCTTGTTCCGCCTGCCTGATTTGATAGTCCCATTTATTAAAGAGCAATTATTTATGATTCTCATTAATTCTGGGTGTACTTGCTCTTTTCCCTTCCTCTTCATCCTGCCAAGCTAAGTATTCCGTATCCATAACATATGTGGACAGATAAAAAGGAGGGTAGGTCCTTTGAGACAAGGATCTTTTAGACCGGTAATTCATAACAGCCATGTAAAGATTATCAGAAAAGTTCTTGGCCCAATCCATGATATCGGCATTTGTGGCAGCATCAATTAGTGGTAGCCATTCAGAAGAAAATTTATTGATATCCGACATTCCAAATAATCTGCAAAGCATGGCCATAGCAAAACAATACGGAGAGGTGAGGGGACCAGTGCTGTACATACCATTTTTGTCCTTTTTGAGCAGCTCCTCTTTTCTGGACCAATATTTAGTGGTCTCTGTTAGGTTTGGGTTCTCTGCCACAAATTTCTTGACAAATTGTGCGTTGTAAGTCGTCTGCGGTTCAGGAAGATGATACATAAGCTTTAAATCTTGCGTGGCGAATGATCCTATGAGCCCATGTCCTTGAACCTTGAATTGTCTATTGTTCAACTCTGCATTGTCAAGTATCCACTTGATCATATCTGTATACGGTAAAATTTTGGGCCTAGCTGCTATCCGGTGAAGAAATGAACATGCTAGCTCCTCTAAGGACGCCTCGTAAGAGCGTTGTGAGCTCGCGACAGTACCAACCTTCATTACTCTAGGATTTTCTTCCTCCAGTAGCCTATACATGCTTTCCCATGTCGAAATCCATGTGTCTCTGTTGCAGGCAGTGTCTATATACAAAGGCGCCATCTCCTTAGTCTTTTCCTTCATCTCAGAGCCTTGAGATTTATTTTTCTTTCCCATTTGCTCCGGCGTTTGGCTTTGAATCGTCTTAGCTCTTCGTTCCTGCAGATTACGAGTGAAGTGGAAATGACTAATTAAGAAAGGTGATGGGAGAGTTTTAAATACAATAGATATATCAAATATGCCACTTTACGTGAAGTAATTCTTTACAAAAGCATGCGTCTTCATTTCATTTAATAACTGACAACTAATTCATTTACTATCATTAAAAGCGCATGATCTTGAGTTAGATTATGGTAAGTGGCTTTTCTTTGAATGGCGTGCCTGAAGGATTCATGATCAAGTGATTTATGATTTGCTTACGTAACATCAAAGATCACGCCATCGCAAATCGCACTATCGCAAGATCGCAGATTGCACCATTGCAGCGATCGCAACATCGCAGGTCACAACATCGCAAGTCGTAGAACTTTAATGTTTGCCAAATATTGCTAGTTCATTTCTGCGATATGCGATCTTGCGATCGGTGCTATCGCAGATCGGTAAATCTTGAAGTTTTTTCTTATGACTATTACTTCATTGCGATGCGATGTTATGCTTAACACGA
Source organism: Pinus taeda (assembly GCA_000404065.3). Classification (NCBI taxonomy): domain Eukaryota; kingdom Viridiplantae; phylum Streptophyta; class Pinopsida; order Pinales; family Pinaceae; genus Pinus; species Pinus taeda. The sequence goes on along the minus strand of APFE030187347.1, from coordinate 17,172 downwards.
GGGTCTTGCACATACTGATATTATAGAGGAATGAAGGCATTTACTATCTTTTTTGCAATGCAATTTTAAAGATATTTCCCTTATCGTAGACTTAGGTTAAAAATATTCAAAAGACCTTTCTAAGCTTACGATGGTAACCTTATTTTAAAGAAATGAAAAACTTGCTTTTTTCTTAAAAATTTAACTAAGGGTCCCCATTCATTTAGTATTTTGGACAACACTTAAATGAACAAGGGTGGGTGTTGCTGGCCACAACAGGTCTGTTCTCGACAACCTCCACGATAAAGCACATGTATTATGTAATATTTGTAGATGATTTCTCACATAAGCGCTGGATTTTTTTTCATGCAGAAGAGAGATCATATGTTCTTTAGTTTTTTTGAATTTAAAGCACTCGTTGAGAAAGACACTGGAAGGAAAGTGAAAGATCTAAGGAGAAATAACGATGGAGAATATGTGTCAAATGAATTCAAGAACTTCTATGCATCAGAAGGCATTCCATGAGATTTAATAGCACCCCATAGCCCAGAACAAAATGTGGTGGCTGAAAGGAAGAACAAAAGTATTGTTGGAGCTACATGGGAAATGTTACATGATTAGGGTCTACCATTGCACTTGTGGACTGAAGCATGCAACACAATTGTATATGTGTAGAACATAATTCCTCATCAGATTCGCGAGATGAGTACACTATAAGAAGATTTTTCAAGTAAGAAACCATATGTGGCACAATTCAGGATCTTTGGTTCATAAGTTTACTATCATGTTACCAAGGATGCAAGGAAAACTCTAGAACCAATAGCTAAGTTGGGAATATTTGTGGGTTACACTGATACATGATGCTGACAGATTGATGCATGATGCTAGATAGAATGTGGGAGAACCCACATCATTGCGTAGATAGAGGATGTTGCTAGATCAGTACAATGGTTACGTGGCTTTGATGAGAGAGAGTGTAGAGATTGAGCCATCCTCATTCAAGGAAGCACTGTAAAAACCAGTATGGGTTGATGACATGGTAGAGGCATATGACTCCATTATCAGAAACAATGTTTGGGAAGTGGTCCGAAGACCAGCTGACAATTCAGTGGTGACTTCCAGATGGAATTACAAGGTAAAGAAAACAACAGATGGGAGTGTGGAGAGACACAAGGAAAAATTTGTGGCCAGAGGGTTAGCTCAGGTGGAGGGAAATGATTACGAGTAGAAATTTTCTGGAGTAGCAAGGTAATATTCAATCAGATCTATTTTATCACTTTCAGTAGAAATGGGATGGAAGATATATCATATGGATGTGAAGACAACATTCCTCAATAGTGATTAAGGAAGAGGTGTACATTGAGCAGTTGGAAGGATTTGAGACCTTCAACAAAGAGTCACATGTGTGTAGACTCAAGCGAGTGTTGTATGGATTAAAACAGGCACCCCATTCTTGGTACACCAGGATTGACAATTATTTCACTAGGTTGGGCTTCACCAAATGTGAAGAAGATGCAAACCTTTACATATTGTGGTTGAAGGCAAATTTTTTATTATAGTATTACATTTCGACGATTTAATTTTAATAAGTGGTGAGAAGCTAGTAAAATCTTGCAAAGAGGGTCTTGCAAGAGAATTCGAGATGAAGGACCTGGGGCTCATGCATTATTTCCTTGGTATGTAGGTATGGAAAGGAGATGAGGAACTATTTGTCTCTTAGGGAAAGGATGTCAATGAGATACTGAATAAGTTCTGCATGGAGAGCAACAAACCCATGGAAACTTCCCTAGCAAGACATTGGAGGAAGGATGCTACTTTAGGTGAAGTAGTGGAGGCTGCTATTTATAGGTAGTTTGTGGTTTCACTTATGTATTTGGTGAACACACGACTAGACATATGTTTTTCAGTTAACCATGTTAGTCAAGCAGTGGTTAAGCCAACCACTTAATTTAGTCTTCAGTACAGACAAATAGAGGGAGTGAAGCTACAAGGATTCACAAATGTAGGTTAGGCAGGAAGTCCATCCGACAGGAAGAGAACATTAGTGGAAATATTCAATACTAGGCCAGCAACATTTTCTTGGTACAACAAGAAGCAGAGATCAATTTCACTCAGTTCAACAGAAGAAGAGTACATGGCTGCTAGTCAGATAGCTTATGAGGCTATCTGGATGAGGAAGATTCTTGTTGGGTTATTTGGTTAGCATATGGATCGTATAGTGATTTATTATGACAACTATAGTTGTATCAAACTCTCTAAGAATCCAAATTTTCGTCATTGGTCCAAGCATATCGACGTCTGGTATCACCATCTACGAGATTGTGTGCATATGAGAATCATGTTGTTGGAGTACATTCCTATAGAGGAATAAGATGCAGACATATTGACTAAGGAACTATCAAGAGGAAAATTCATGTTTCATAGAGGCAAGATTGGGGTATCTGATAATCCCTTTCTTGTTGAAAGGGAGTGTTGAAAATGCAACAAGAAAATCTTAATTTAATTTTTTCCTTCAACTGAATTAGGAATAAAATTTTAATTCCACATCACAAGACAACTTGTACAAGTTAACTATGTTAAATTGACTTAGTTGGCTCAATTAATTCAATTTTAGGGTATAACTAGAGTCATTTAGAGTGTCTCCTACATTATAGTAGCCTTGGTTGAGTTTATTTTGAGTTGTAGTTAATTAATTTAGTTTAACTAAGTTAAAGTTAGTTAAATTAGTTCCAACTAATGGAGAAACTAGTAGGAGGTCAGAAAATGTGGTGTTGCTTCATGTGTTCAACCAGTTACTAATGATTCACTCATAAATAACTCATGCATGTCAGATCTGAGAGTTACCCAATTGAGATTGGAGTTCAGGGACAATGTACTATGAGTTGTATAATCATCTAGATTGTATAAGTGGTGCATGCAGTGAGAGGAAGGCCTATGATGATTGCCCAATTCATATTGAGGAATTTCCCTAATTAATAGGTGGATAATCCCCAAGGAATCAACACAAGAATATAGGGACTTGGGCAAGCCAAAATTTGGTTAAGTATTGGTCTAGGATTGTCTAGGAAGAAGTGAGACAGATATAGTATAGAGGTTGCTCGAGCTTGAGGAAAGAATTTTAATCTTCTCATATTTTTTGACTAAGGAAATATATAGATAGCAGGTCTTTTCAACTATGGCATTCCCAGGGAAATCATTGTGTAATGTGTTGATTGAATTCTTTCTCTTGTATGCTTTGTGATTTTCGATCGTTTAATTATTTTCCCTGATGAGTAGAGTAGATTCAAGTCTATTGTTTTAGTAAATTACAATTAGCAGTTTGAATCTAAAAGGAATTTTCTACAATATATCTTGTCCCTAAATCTGATCAATCCATCTACTAAGAGATGACAGTCCACATCTTGTGCACCTGTACCTATATCTGTACCTGTAACACTACCTCTACATGCACCTATACTCCATTGTAACTTGTACATAAGCTCTCTATACCTATCATCCTACTCACCTACCTGTAAAATATGATCTTGTAAGTTTGTCCCATTAGAGCCCATATCTGTAATGTGATTTACCTGCATCTGCCTGCTAAGAGCATCTACAACCATGTTCTCTTTACCCTTGATGTAACTAATCTCAAAGTCAAACTCACTGATCATGTCCAACCATCTAGCTTTCCTGAAATTCAGATTTGGCTAGTCAAAAAAGCATCTCAACCCACTGTGATCACTCATCAAAAAATGAATGTTGCAAAGAAGGTAGCACCTCCATATCTATAACACATGGATGATCACTGCCAACTCAATATCATGTGTTGGATAATTTTTCTCATGCTCATTCAGTTTCCATGACTCATAAAATGCCACTTTTCCCTCTTGTACAAGAACTCCACCAAGTCCTCTCTTGCAAGAATCTGTACATCCTACAAACTCTTTGTCCGAGTCTACAATATTTAACACTAGAGTGTATGTCAACAATTTCTTTAACTACTCAAAACCTTTTGCAAATTCCTTCGTCCATTCAAATTTATTACCTTTCCTTTGCAATGGCATAATAGGATATGTAATCCAAGAGAAGTTCTTAATGGACTTCCTGTAATAGCCTGCTAACCCCATAAAGGACCTTAACTCATCCATTTTCCTAGGAGTTTCCCACTCCATGATGGCTCTTATCTTCTCTAGATCTACTTCTATGCCTTCCTTGGAGACCACATGCCCCAAGTAATGTAACTACATCTGAAAGAAACTACATTTACTGAGCTTAGCATACACCTGATGCTCTCTCAATAGTCTCAACACTATTTCTAAATACCTGACATGCTCTTCCCCATTCTTAGAATATATCAAAATGTAATCAATGAATACAATAACAAACTTGTCCAGATAAGGATGCAACATGCTATTCATCAAGCACATAAAGGTAGATAGAGCATTAGCCAAAGCAATTGAAACTACAAAAAACTCATAATGCCCATGCTTGGTCTGGAAAGTTGTCTTGTAAATGTCCTCTTCCTTAATGTGTACTTGATGATATCCGGATCTCAAATCAATCTTTGATAACATTGTTTCTCCCTTTAACTTATCAAATAATTCATCAACCCTGAACAAGGAGTACTTGTTCTTGACGGTCAACTTGTTCAACTACCTATAATCAATGCATAGCCTAAGAGTACTATCTCTCTTCTTCACAAACAAGAATGGTGCACCCGACAGTGATACACTTGGCCTAATGTATCCCTTGTCAAAAGTTTCCTTCAGCTGTAGCTTCAACTCTACTAACTATGGAGTTCTCATCTTGTATGGTGCCTTTGATGTTGACGCTACCCCTGGTACCAACTTAATAGAAGATTCTACTTCCCCGTGAGGTGGAAACTATGAAATATCCACTAGAAACACATCTTGAAACTACTACAAGAGCGGGTACCTGCTCAATATCTCTACATCCTCATCCTCCTTACATTTATCACTAGAAATGTGTACTACAAATAAGACAAACCCTTTTCTGCGACTATGTTTTTCCTGCATCGCTGTCACCATCCTAACTGATGTTTCTTTCTTCTTACCCTGCAAGACTCTTTGCTCCCCATTTTCATCCAAGAAATCAATGGATTTGTCATAACAGTCCACTTTGGTCCTATGAATATATAGTCAGTCCATAGCCAAAATAATACTATATCACCCCAATCGTAATATGTTCAAATGTGATGAAGTAGGCATACCATTCAACTCAAATGCACAAGATCTTACCAAATGATGAACTCTCTTCTCTATACCTGTATCCAACTACACTAACCATGATCCTGCATGCACTTCTTTATTCAAATCACACTTATCCACCAAGTCAATTTTAACATAACTATAATTAGATCTAGGTTAAAACAAAATAGAAACAACTTGATCACAAAGCTTATTGTCCATCTCAATGATAAATTCTTGATGATTTTCTTGCTTATTATCTAGCGCTATATAGATACGAGGAATTCTCTACCCAACATCCCAAACAATATGCACCTCTTGTGCTTACATATATGAGGCCTACCACCCTGATTCTACATACAATCCCTCTTAAGATGATCATTACTACATGTCAAACACTCCAACCATCTTGTGCCATCACCTATATTCTTTTGTTGTGTCCCATGTTCCTGTCTAGCTACATTGAACATCTTATGTGGTGCAACATTCTCTTTTTCTTCTGCATTCTGAGGCCTTGTTCTTTTCAGCTTCCATTTAACTTTACTTTTATCTTTCCCTTTCCATCCTTGCTGAGATCTTGTCTTATGCTTTAACTGTTTATAGCAATGATTTAGTTTTCCAATAACTTCCTCAAGTGACCGAGCTCATAATATTCAATCCGATCTCTAAATTCTAATGATAATCCACTAAAATATATCTAAAATTTAGCCTTTTCATCTTTAATATATAGTACATACCTCAATATCTCTAAGAACTTGGTCATATACTCCTCATCTATCATCGATCCCATTTTGAGCTTATATAATTCCTTAGCTTTGATGTCGTAGTATCTCTCTGACAAGTACTTCTTTCTGAAGAGTCTCTTGAATTCATGCCAACTCAACTCCTTTGTCCTAATGTCTCTGGCCCATTTTGTATCTTCTCACCAGATATTTGCTTTCCCTTTGAGGCTGAATATAGCTATTATGGTCTTCATATTCTCTATATACTCATGCAGTTTAAAGAACTTATTCATGCCAAGTAACCAAGCCTCTACATCGTTAGGCCTCTTCAAATTTCCATTAAAAGTAGGTGTCTTTGCTTTCTTAAACTCATCTGTAAAGTATCCCCTATCATTCCTCTTGTAAGGTTGATAACAATGATGATAATAGTGCCTATCATAACCATAACTAGACTAACACATGTGTTCATCACCTCTCCTATTTGGGGTATCCAAGAAATACCATCTCTGATCATGTCATCTCTATATGACCTATGGCCACCATGAGATCTATTTCCATATGCCCCATTATTTTTGTCCTCCTTTCCATGTTTGATTCGAAGTGGTCCTTGTCTCTGCAATTCTGAAAACTCTAAATAATTACTCCATTGACGTATGCTTGATTCTACTTTTACTGCATTATTATGTTGGTATCTGCTTTACAACTACTTATTTCTTCCTTCAAACTCCCCAATGTTTCTGCTAAGTCAGAAAAGTTCCCAACACCACGCTGCTCATTTGATTCATAGGGAGAATATTTGTATTCTAATATCTTGCTAGTCATTTTGATCTCTTCCTGCAAGACATACTATGTTATCTAAATCAAACCATGAACAAACCAATGTACCTTAGTATAACTTAGGGAGTATATCTCATCTGCAAGACTAACCAGCTTAGCACAATACATATATAATCATAATCATATCAGCATTTAATCATCATCTCAACCATTATCCAACCATCAATGTGTGACCATACCCATCACACATCATGACCTCATGCGTGGTAATTATAACCATATCACTGTATGCATAAAAAATATGTATGACACACATGAATACACATTACATAAAAACATCGACATGCCTATCCAGTGCATAATCGACATAAACTCATGATAAACACATCCAATAACAACGACATTAACTTTTCACATAGCAACAACACTGCAACCATAACCAACACCATGCATACAAAACCAGTACATAGATCACAAGAATGAGAACACATATGAAACTGACATGAATGCATGACCAACACACTACTCATCCAATCCAAGGGGTGAACCATGCTCTGATACTACTCTGTAAAACCCTCCTCCCACGTCTACCCAAATAACCAACCAACTGGGGTAAACATGTGACGAGAGGCTACTATGATATGATTCAAGCTCCTAGGTCACCTTAACGAAGCAAAACCAATAAAATACAACCAAATTGACCATCCCACATCCTACAAAACGTTAATGAGATACCCAACCTTTCCAGGTGACCAAACCTTGAGGAAACTTAGTAGTTGAAGGACTTAGAGCACTAGTCGCTCCCTTGCCAAGCCCTCCAAGTGACTGAGGGTCCCAGTCACACCCATTAGCCTTCCTGAGTGTGACTGTAGCATTTTTCTTCCAGTTCTATGCCAATGAATGTGATATTTAAGGCTAGATTCTAGGGCTAGTACCGAGTCAATTCCCATAACTTCATGGAATTTACAGAAATGAAAGGAAACATAGAGTCAATGATGCCAATGCAAATTCATGAACAAATACTTGACTGGATTCCTACTAGCCATGCCATGCATTTCATCAAACATGTCACAAATATACACTCTATGGGTCATAATAACAAATCTAAGAATAGGGGTCTTATACTTATATGAGAATAGCTAGGAAGAATTGATGCCTTATCTCATTAGCTACATTATCATCTATTAGGTAATAGATTCATTTTTCAATCATTTAAAAATCAAAACATGATGAGAACAATACATTTTCACTGTCATAAAACATATTCATAAACAACAGAAATAATGAGGATACAACAACCATAAATACCACACATAATCGACTACTTTACAGAGAAAATAACAAGGAAATGAACCCTTATTAATGAATGCAAAAGCCAACCCGGTATGGGAGTACCATGTTCCACCCTACCATAGATTAATTGAGCCAAATCTCTCTTCATCCAATCACCCCTGTTCCATATTCCAAGCATGAATGTGGGACTGAAACCAAAAGAAAAAACTAGTGATTCCCAAGGCTAAACTACTTAACCCACATAAATAGAATCAGGCTTTATTGCAATCCTCACCAAATCAGTAGGCCATAAACTAACATGGATGCCACTGGATTTCTCCACCTACCTCATGATGAATTTTTCTATCTCCTTGTCTCTAGGATTTACCACAATCCACAATTTGGTCTAGGGATCACTAGGCCATAATAGAGGCACCACCCTCTAGGATTTACAATATATACCACCATTCACTGGCAAGGATCCCTAAGCCCACCGAGGTACACAATACCTAACTTTACTGCTATCCATAGTCTGGTTGAGGGGTCACTAGGACAGCGCCTTTAGCACAATCCATAGTCTGGCTCAAGGACCACTAGGCCATGTGTTATTTCACTTAGAAATCCACCTCACTTAGCTTCGAATCCATCCCACCATCCAGCTTAACCAAAACAGGAGAACCCCATCACACCATGGCTATCCAGAAATGGAAAGGCAAGGCTAAAGAACACTGTCACACCTGGCAAAACCCATGCCCATGATAGCAAGAGAACTAGAAACACACATCCATAACCATGCATGCCAAAACTAGCAAGGAAATCACACATGAAAATTGATACCTACAAGTAAACTCATTTTAGCTTCTTGATCTTGCTCTTCCTTGCTTGATCTTTGCTTCCTATTTTCCTTCTTTGCCTTTCTTGATCCAATGTTGAAGTGCTCCAAGAAAAATCTAAGTGTCCAAGAGTGAGAGAGAGAGAGAGAATAGAGAGAGAACTCCAAAACTGAAGTAACCAAAAACCATGAATTGATCCTCAAAATCCTTTTTATTAATGTGGCCTCTATTTTCTTCATTTTCCATTCATTTTTTTTTTTTAATCCTCACATGCAACCTGTGACCTTTCACCTTCCTTTCTTCTAATTTCCATTATTTCATAAACAAATTTCCAAAAATGCCAATTTTCCTTTCCAAATCCTTTTCCATCGCCTTTGCCAACTTCCTTTGCTATAATAACTGAAATGAAGACCCACAATAGGATGTTTTTCCCAACATTTATCTTGGAATAAGTGTCCCATAACTGTGGTTATTATTTTTCCCTTTATTAACTTTTATTGCATGGAATTTTCACTAAGGTTGTTACATATGACAGAAAAACAACACAACCTAATCAACCATTATTAGGTGGGCCAACCTACTTGAGTCAACTAGGCAACACAACAAGGTTGGTCAATGAAGATTCTAGAGGCCATCAAGCATATGGGTGTCATTTTTTCTTGGTGTAACCACATTAGTATGTGAATTTTTGTAAGGATGACCATTTTATATACTAATATAATTTATGTATGATTGATTTGGGTAACATATATGATGTTCTCTCATGCATCCATGTAGGATGTTCTCTCCTGCAACCAACTACTAGATGATTACAATGTGACAAGAAATTCACTTTGTAGGATGATGGAATTTAATTTTATTTAAGTTTCACCTATACGTGAAACTATTACTGATATTTAAGATCATGCTCTATTTAATGAATTTTATTTTAACTTACAACAAATTGTATACAAATTCATGTAATAGGGTCTAGTTTATCCACACTAATGTCAAAGATGGTGTCAGTGAGAGTCAATTCTACATGGTCATGAACAAATAATTATTTTCCTTTAAATGAGATAATAAAATAATAAGAATCAAGATAATAAGAATATAGAATAATGTCAAACAACAATAGTTCCACAACTTATTTTTGAGGAAAAAGCAATTGAACTCATTGATCATAGTCTTGAAGAAGAAGTAAAATCACATTCGTGAAATCATAAAATACATGGTGCATAAAAGACATTTTTTAGATAAAATCTACTCTCATATTGTTTTTTTTAGAGATCTGGCCATTCGACTTTTAGAGATCAAGAAGCCACCAAGGAAGAGATGTCAATAGATTAGAAAGGAGTGAAAAAATATGTTAGAGTCAATTGTGAAACCAATGTAGGATCCTCTTGGTATATTTGTGCTCATCCTTCCAAAGCATTGAGATTTCACCACAATGCCACCAAGGAGGAAGCTTTCCTTGGAAGCATGTTGAGACCCATAATGCCATCGAATGAATTAATATTGGAGACATGGAGAGACCCATAATTCCACAAACGAAAAGCTTCCATAGACTAGTGGTATTGACTTGTTCTCAAGAGAACAAACTACAGGACACAACCAAATTAAAACTTAATGCCCATTTTCTCTTAAAAGTCTCTCTAGTCTGTTTGGTAAGTGCAATTCTGGGCTATAAATTTCACCTAGATTTGGTAAAGGTATTGTAGAAAATAGCAAAGAGGAGAAGAAGGTTGTTGCAAAGAAAGGTGCTCAAAGTCTAACGACGTGTAAAGTGAAAAATGTTTCTTCAAGGTCCCACTCTATCCCAAGGCCCGACAAAGATGTTCAAAACATAATTGCATCAATAGACTACACTCGAAGTAGTAACTCTACCAGTGACATGGTAAATAAGAAACCTGGTCCCCAGAACTTGATTTCAAAATGAAAAATTCAAAGTAAGAAAAACACATTGTCATCTACATAGAGGAAAGAGAACCTTATCTTGTTATCTATGTATATCAAGGACAACATTTAGGGTTTATGATATTGGAACCCTACCCAAAAACCTAAATCCATAGAGCATAAAAAACATTTTTTATAAAACCCTACTAAAATACCCAAACCATTTTTTTAAACCCTACTAAAATACCCATTTTTTTGTAAAACCATAATAAAATACCCAAAGAAAGAGCTAAAATTCCCAACTGAAATAGTGGATTGAATGTTTCAAAAAACATAGAGAATCAAATTTTGTACAAACCTACTAAAATTCCCAAAGAATGAGCTAAAATTCTCAAAGAATGAGCTAAAATTCCCAACAATGGATTGAATGTGTTGCAAAACATAGAGTTTTGCTGGTAGGAAAATATTATCCAACGAGAGAGCCAAATAAGACATTTCCACACCCAAACGCAACTCTGAATCTCACCATAAGACTTTTGCAACAAATAGAGAGATTACCTAAAACACAAACACAACAAAATTAGTTCTGGAGCACCTAGTTGAAAATTTTGTAGCATTTTCACCCATAAAACTACAAAAACAACAACTTACTGGAATCTCCCATAGGTTTTATCGCAGTCCATATGACATATAATTGACATAAAGAATATGCCTGACTATAAACTATCGGTGAACCAGGAAACAAAATGGTAGGCGGATGCGTGAACCCCCTTGAACCAGAGAAAACAATGACATCAGTAATGGTAAAACCCCACATGAACCAAGTGAAAAAATCTTAAGAGGAATGGTAAACCCCCCATGAACCAGGTAAAATAGCCACAGGAACAATGGTAAATCCCCCCAAAACCTGTCCAAACAAAAAAAACCCTTGAGCAACATAGAAAAGCATGCATGTGTTGGGTGTGGAGCATGATTATTTAGAGGTCTTTGTTTCAGCTGAATGTATACCCCAGGATGTTTGTACACCCCTCCACGCGGGGGGGGGGGGGGGGGGACTTTTCCCCCCCGCGAGGGTTCGAGGGGGCCAATCCCCCCCAGCTGGGGGGTCCAAGGGCTAGTGGTCCCCCGGTGGGGGTTTCGGGGCTAGCCCCCGAAGCTAAAAACAAATGTAAAATTGCTTTGTAAAAGTATAGTAATTTCTAGTCAATCTAGGCCGTTCATTAGGTGGATGATCTGATGGTAGAACTTATGTTTAGTTTAGGGTTTTTTTCCCTAGAAGGCAACCCCTCTCTTTGTATG
>APFE030187344.1:0-13019 GCA_000404065.3 Pinus taeda | reverse complement strand
ATTTTATAATTTATCATTAATTTACTTGGGATCGAGTCTCAAATGCTAATGACAGAGAGTCTTGTTGCCTTGGCATTGGGATGGAATTCTCGAGCACCAATTCTTCTTCTTCTTCTATTTACACAGACGTTGGCAGGGTAACGAACCATGTCGTTTACTAGGAGGGAATGGCTAGACTCTGATGTGGATTTGGCGACCATGAAGCTTCTATAAGTAGTGATGCAACTCTTAAGCCATGTCATTGCATCAAAATTTCCCACTGGAAATGACGAGCAATATTTCCTATGCTATAGGATATTTAATGCAATTTAAGACTGAAAAACATATGGTAATTCCAATGGCTTCAAGAACGATCAGCAATTTACTAGATCAACTGACATTTCCTCGGTGAGCACACCTTCAATGGCCTTCTCGTCTCCAGAAAATTCTGTCTCTATTTCCGGTTCATCGAAAACATATGCATCATGTGGCCATGAGCGCCACATGATGAATATGTTTTTGACGAACCAGAAATAGATACATACTTTGCCAGAGATGAGAGAGGCCGTTGAGGGTGCGCTCACCGAGGAAATGTTAGTCGGCCTAGTAAATAGGTGATTTTTCTTGAAGCCACTGGAAATACCTTAGGTTTCCCACTCTTAAACTACATTAAATATCCAATAGTATAGAAATATCGCTCACCATCACATTTTCCCTTACGATGCGTCTCCTCAGTGTGTCGTACCCTTAACCTTGGTCGGAAAATGGCAACAAAGCTTGGCGCGAGCAATATTTCCTATGCTATAGGATATTTAATGCAGTTTAACACTAACAAACCTATGGTATTTCCAGTGGCTTCAAGAACGATCACATATTTACTAGGCCAACTAACATTTCATTGGTGAGTGCACCCTCAACGACCTCTCTCGTCTCCGGAAAAAGTATGCCTCTATTTCTGGTTAGTCAAAAACATATGCATCATGTGGCACTCATGGCCAAATGATGCTTCTGTTTTTGACAAACCAGAAACAGGGACATACTTTTCCGGAGACGAGAGAGGCCACTTAAGGTGCACTCACTGAGGAAATGTCAACTGGCCTAGTGAATAGTTGACCATTCTTGAAGCCATTGGAAATACCATAGGTTTATCTATCTTAAACTGCATTAAATATCCTATAGCATAGGAAATATTGCTCACCATCACATTTTCCCTTACGATGCGTCTCCTCAGTGTGTCGTACCCTTAACCTTGGCCGGCAAATAGTAACAAAGCTTGGTGCATGTAACTATGTGAGCTGCTGGAAATTCAGTCACTGGGATGGCATGGCCATGATCATGTGTGAAACCAGGTATGCAGGCTCTGACTATACGAGTACTTACTTATCGCGCCTCCGAACTCAAATTTGAAATGCACAGCCTCCACGCCTGACTTAGTCAGAACTCGACAAATGTGAAATGCATAGAATCTTCGTGCAGGGGAAGCATCGACCCGCCGACTTGGGATAAAGGCAACAATAACATCATTTACAGAGGCATAGAGATACTAATCTGCGAGACATGAGAGACTTGAAGAATAGACTTGTACAGGACTTGGCTCGATTGGATCCCAAAATATAGAAGATCATTGATGGTATGACGAAGATTTCACGTTATCTACACAGTCGCCAAGCTCTCGTAGTTTTAGACGATGTAGATATTGTTTAGTAGTTGGATGTATTGTTTTTAGCTGTGAAGGTCGTCCTTCATTCTGATAGCTTGATTTTACTAACATCCCGCTATAATAACATTCTTTCAGGAATGAAAGGGTCATCCATATATGAGATGAGAGGCCTCAAAGAACAAAAAAACTCAATAGCTTTTTTGCTGGCATGCTTTCCACCTGCGTTTTCCTATTGCCAGATTTGCAGAAATGGTTGGAGATTTTTTGCATGAGTGCATGGGATTACCATTATCTCTCAAATTGTTTGGTGGTCTACTTCATGGAAAACATGACAAGTATTGGGAAGAGAATCTCTGCAAAATATCTAAAGTGCTTCTTATCGATATTCAAAATGTTAGAACATTAATCACAACTGCGTCGATTGTGCTGACCACTGTTCCCGCTGTAGATGATAGTGGGTAGGAGTTGGTGGAGATCAGTGTTGATTCTCTGGTTTATAGATGTATAAATAATGGTGATGCTAAATGAAATAAATAAGTTTATTTTGTGAGTTTTCATAGTTTTAACATGGTAATAGAGCCGAGAGTTTCAACTTAATTTCAGAGCTCAAGCCTCGTGCTAGGTTTGTGAGAGTTAAATGTGTAATTTGTACTTCCCATATGCTTAAGAACATAAGCCAAACATGTTTTAATTTGGTTAGGATAGTCCTAATTCTATTCCATCCACCATGCACCTTTCTCATCAAATAAGATAAGTAATAAAGTCATCATGAAAATGAAAATTGGTATAGGATAAGTCGGTTTCTACTCTTTTTATGTCACACATAAAAAGATTCAAGAGAGGCTAGACCGTCTAGAAGGCATGATCAAACACATGGAAGCTTATGTTCATGAAGCTTTTCATCCTCTCTGTCATCAAGCATTAGACCAAGCGATCGAACACATGGAAGCTCATGTTCATGAAGCTTTTCGTCCTCTCTGTCACCAAGCATTAGACCAAGCATTAGACCAGACACTCCAGCTCTGGGTAACTTGGCTAACCCAGGATGAATGTTGGTTGTATTTTGGTTCTTGGGTTCTTTTGGTTAGTTTGGGTTATTTGTATGTGGTCTCTCAGTTTCACTAGGTTATTGTCAATGACTTTTTGTTACTACCTTCTGGCCAACAAATCCGATAGGAATGACGCAGGGAAGCTTTTGCAACCAAGCTTCTCACAATGTAACATTTTCATGACTTAATAGTAATCTTTGACCTGGAAAAGAAAGTAGTGATTTTTAATTATCAATATTAAATATTTATCCATTTAAAAGTTTAATTATTATTATTTTTTTCTAATATTATATTTTACATATTAAAAAAAATAATAAAAAATAAATATTAATTTTTTTATTTTTTAATTTTTTTTTTTTTAAAATTTATTTTCAACATTATAAACATATATAAATCTTTGTTGAAATAAAAACGTGTAAAGTCAAATTAATTATATGTTTGTTCCTGAACCTGCTTTTAATATCTTACATATAAGATTAAGTATAAAATATATAAATATTTAGTATAAACCTATACAAATCTTTCTTGAAACCCAAAGACATGCAAAAGTCCAATAAATTGATATATTCCCTTTATAACCAAAGACCACTAAACAATTGGAATTTTTTATTAAAACTAAAATCATGTAAAATTGAAGTTAATTCATATATTCCCTTCAATTAAAAAAAAATCGCGTCAAATCAATTTATATGTACCTTAAATAATCCAACAGGATTGTCTTGATAAAGTGTAACGAGACTATATAACTGACCCTTTCATTTTGCCCTTTTGGCCCTTTCATTTAAAATAAAATATATTAATTATTTAATTTTATAAGTTTTTGGAACTTTGAAAATAATTTATATAATTTAATTTCAAATTTTTTTAAATTTGAAAATTAATATGTAAATTTTTAATCCTAAAACTTAAAATGTTCTATTTTATTTAATTGAATTTAAAATCATATGCATAATTTTACCAAAGTAAGCAAGTATATTATTAATTTAATTTTCAAATTAATTTAGTTGTTATTACCGAAGTGTCAAGTTTATATGTATTTAAAATATTAACTTCCTATTACTATCTTAAATTGTCTTCCCATCACAATTGTTTCTATCCTTAGACCATCTTCCCATTATGACCATAGTTATCCCTATACTACCTCTCTATCATCACCCTCCTTACACTATTGAATAATTAAAGACCATTGCCTTCCAATCTACCATTGCTAGATTATTGGATAATTAAATACCATTTCCTACATCAACACTAATGGGCATAGAGTAAGAATAACCATCATATTATTTTCTTAGCATATATCTTTTTTCATTTTCACTATGTTATCATTCCACTTTTGAGGGGTAATTGAAGTTAGGTCATCCTATATGGCTATCATTCCACTTTTGGGGTAAATGAGGCTAGGTCATCTTATATGGAGACTGGATTTCGTAGTAATTCCACTCTTGGAATTGGATAAAAATCAAGTAAGATGCTTTGTAAAGTGTTATTACCTTGAATTTAGTTGGTGTTAATGAAGCCACCTTTCCCTTTACCTCCCTATAACAAGAAAAAATCCAATAAGCTTAATTGTCGATGAACTATCTTCTAGCAAGTTGTTAATTTTTGCAACTAGGGTCAAATTCCACATTTGACAACTCAGATGACCAAGATGACAATTGCATTAAATTCCTCTTTTTGAGAGGACCAAAATCGACCTAAAGATTACTCGATTTGGTTAAGAGGAAGTTAAGTTTTGAATTATTTTATTCATTCATTCATTATGGAGCAAGTCGGCCCTAACCACTTGGGTAAGTGCTTGGGTTAGCCTCAACCCTAAGTAAATCCTCAAGAAAGCTTATAAAAGGAAGCAACCTCAAGCTCATTTCAGCACACATGATCAAGACATGTTTCTATTCTTCTATTTTGTTTTGGCTCACACAGGTTCGTTGGCAAAAGTTTGCATAGGGTTTGAAATTACAAGTGAAAGGTTCGCTCTAGGTTAGGGTTTTTTGGATCTTGGTCACTGGCACAGAACAAAAGTTTTTCGTCTTTGTTCACAGGAACAAATTGGGCAAGAGAGAGACTCTAGATCTTTGGTTGCTCAGAGACAGTTCAGTGAGAGCGACTCTAGGTTCAGAGTTAGATCGAAAGGTTTTGGTCCCCAGTCACTCACATAAGGTAGCCTTGGGAGCGACCCTGTCATCTCAGTCGCTCGTACAGCTCAACAAGGGTGCGATTTTGGTTTGTCTTTCGCTCGCACATCTCGGCAAGAGTGCGGCTTTAGGTTTTAGCATTACAGTGCCATAGTTACTCGCATCAAGACCTCCTAAGAGCGAGCCTGCATTTACAGTCGCTCACATACAGTGACAAAGAAAGTGACCAATGAGTTTTCAGTTGCACTGAGACAGTTCGATGAGAGCGACCAGGGTTCTGAGCTAGGGTTTGACATCTTTGCTTCAGTTGGCTTCAGTGATCTGGTAGATATGGGTTTCTCTTTTATGTTATACATATTTATAGATTTGTATATCTGATTTACTATTATCCACTGCAATCATATGTATTGGGCTCATTGTACCCACTGCTGAAATCTTTTTATGACGATCTACTAAAGAAGAATATTTGAAGGGTTTCCCCCTTGTGGGTTGTTAACTAATCAGCTAAGTGAAAAGGAAGCTTGTTGTGGGAGACTAGAAAATGAGGTAGTCTCATTGAGACATGACTTAGAAAAGTCAAATAAAGAGTTGTCTCATTATCAGAAGCTTGAGGGGAGCGAGAAAGTCTTGGATGAGATGCTTGGCAAGCAAATATCCTCTCTCATCAAGACTAGTTTGGGTTTCAAGGAAAAACCTAGCTCCAATAAGGAAAAGGCTAAAGGGTCAACTTCGCATGTAAAGGGAGTCCAAGGTTCCAACAACAACAAAGAAATAAAGGTTTTTGGACAACAACAATAGCATGGAAAGAAGTAGCAACAAGAGAAGAAAAGGCGGCAACCAAAGGATAAGATGCAACAACAAGCAAAGCAACAAAAGAGAATTGGGTAGCTAAAAGAAAAAGTGCAAGGCAGTAATGAAAATTGTCATGGAAGGCACATGAAGAGCCAACAAAGGTCTTTTCCTACTCAAGGAAAAAGCCTACAAAGAAGAGTTAACCTCTTTCATCAAAATCCTTTTCATGAATATTGTTTTTCTTGCAATAATTTTGGGCATAAAGCCATAGATTGTAGATGGCATGCAGGAAAACAATATGTGTTGGATAACAGTAACCCAAGAATGCACAAAAAGGCTAAAAGAAAGCATGCTGGCCATGATAGGATTTTTGGCAAGAATGTTGTCAAGAAAGATCACTCCTCTGCCCTGATCTTAAGTCATGTTGAATGCTACAATTGTGGCAATCTTGGGCACAAGAGAGTTGGCTATAGAAATTAGAAGAAATGGAATGCTTCTCAGCATATGCATGTGAATGTAGAAGCTTGGGATTTGAAGACAAGGAGAAAGAATGGAGTTGAGAAATACAGACTTGTCTTTAGTGCTTTGTGTCAAAAGAACAAGATGAAAAGAGGAGGAAGAAATAAGGAGAATGATCCTCTTATCCATGTGATGGACCTCTCTGTAAGGCATCAAAAAGATTTGGCTGAAGAAAGAGGAGGTAATAAAAATAAAATATATAATTAATATTAAAATAAAATTGCAATAATTATTATCATAACTTAGGCTTTTGTGATTCATGATTTATATAAATAATTTTGAAAAAATCACATCCAGATTTATAAGTCAACGGTTTATTATGTTCAACTGTAATTCAATTTTTTATTAATTTTTAATTTATCATAAATATTAAAAAATATAAACAAATCAAATCTAATAATTTAATATAAAATTATTATTTTTAAAATATATTTAAATTTTAATTATAAAAATTAAAAACTTAATTAACCAAAATTCAAAACATGGATTTTTCCATACAAATAAAAAACAGAATGATATATATTTTACTTCCAATATTAATCAATTACGTTGTAATATATATATATATTTTTTAATAAAATATATACGAAATTTTCGAACCTTTTCGGTTCAACGAGATTTTATGTTGTTGTGGAAGCTCGTTTTCCTACGCTGTTGGGAATGGTGAACGTTTTGGAATTCACACGTATAATATGATATCACCCAAATAAAAAAAACGCGAATAATTATGTAGATATATAATTATAATATAAAAATAAAAACAAGTGGTTAGGTTCGAGACTCGAGAGGTCCACAGATGACGAAGCTTGGTGGGATCCGTCCCGTAATAATTACATAATTGACTCAGGAAGAAAATATGAAAGCTTACTAAGCACTGAGCAGTACCACGTGGCATTTGTTGATACGTTTTCGATAGACGATGAAAGGTGCAAAGGAACTTCCCGTGTTGTATCTAGTTAAAAATAGCTGGAATTTGGGTAAAAAATTTCAAAAAATCTGGTATAGGCAGTGGTATAGGCAGTGTTTGAATCGTGTTTTGGATGGTAGAAATAGATTCAGCACCATCAAAAATGTTTAAGACACTTAAAATTTTGAAGTTTAACAACTATAACTTGGATTTACAAAAATCCTTGATAGATTTTCTCTAAATATGACCGGAATCAACTCTTCCGCCCCATTAAACTATGTATTAAAAAATTCTTCAACCTAATAAAAATATTAATTATAAACTGATAAAAATCTTACTGAAACCAAACAACATGCAAAAAACAAATTAATTCATATATATCTTTTATAATCAAATATCACTAAACGAAATTTTTTATTGAAACTAAAATAGGTAAAATTTAAAAATCACACTAATTAGTCGGAAAGGCATCGACCAGATTTTTTTTAATATAATTTTTACCAAAATAAATTATCATACATATTATAAATCACAAAACCATGAATTCAATAAAAAAAATCTTCAAGTTAATTCATTCATATATCCCCTTAATAATAAATATTTCTTTTTAACAGGTCAAATCAATTTATGTGTACCTTATATAACCCAACATAATAAATTTATATGTACCTTTAATAGTCCAACATGATTGTTTTGTTAAAGTGGCAAGCACATATAATGAAAAGAGAAATACATAAAAAATGGAAATAAAGTTTCAGAATCATACATCATGATTATAGATATAAAACTCAAAAGTCTCATGCAAAGTATAAGCATTACAACATTGCGACATTATTGGTTTTTTTTGGCATTATTTAATGCAAACACTTTGATTTTAGTATTTTGGCCTTTTTCTTTTTTTTTGAACTTTAGGTTGTGAAGATTTTGTTTTCAAACTATTTTTACAAAATACATGTGTTTTTAGGTTTTTCCATGAACGTTTGGAAATATTAATTATAAATATATTTTGATAAAATAGAATATCAATTGTATGGAGATCTTTCAATTTCAAGCTTTTGTGATTTATAATTTATTATTAATGAAGAATTTTTTCGAAAACATCCATTGCTAATATTTAATCTATTGTGTTTCGAACCAGTTTTATAAAATATTTAATTTATATGAGGAGTAAATTTTTCAAAAATATTTGAATAAATTTATTAAATATATTATAAATAAATTATTTTAATATATTTTAATTATTTTAATATACATATTTTATTTAAAAATAATTTATTAAATTTAAATTATAAAACTCAAAATGTTCTTTCTATTTATTGAGTTTAAATCATTATTTATAATTTTTACAGAATAAATAAACATATTACTAATTTAATTTTCAAAATATGTTAGATCAAATTTATATCTATTTAAAATATTAACTTTTTTATTATCATCCTAAATTCTTTTAGCATCACAATAATTCTATATCCTTAAACTACCTTCCCATCATGACCATTGTTATCCCTATACCATCTTTCCATTATCACCCTCATTAGACTAAAATAACTAAAAACCAGTGTCTTCCCTAAACTAATACCATTTCCTAGATGGTCTTGAAGAGCTAATTCTATTGTAAGGTACTCAAAAAGATGCGCTACTTTATATAGAAATGGATGGCATGTTTATTATATAATCATCTCCTTCTAACATAGCAAGAAATACTCGTGAATAAAATAAAATAGGAATTGAACTCATTTGATTCACAAATGTTCTTAAAAATAGAAAAACCACAACCACCATGCGACTACATAAATCAATTAATTAGAGATAACTTAGACTAGTTAGGTAAATTAAACAATATTAAAATTCATGCATATTGGTTATAATGAACACAAGGAATGAGCAAGAAAGTACTTTTCCTCTGTTTCTAGATAAATAAAAATTTGATAAAACCCTATTAAATATTACATTGCACACTTTATTCATTACCTCTTCTAACCCAACTATGTCTAAACGTGTATAGGTTTAAGTAATTTATGAATGAACTCAATTGAAAATGTTCTTACATAGGTATCATGAAGGATACTTTCATAGATATTGGAGAAGATTTTTCAGGATATGGTTTTCTAGAGAAGGTTAGTGTGAGTGAAAAATGTTGTTGTAATATTATTGGTTAAGTAGTATGAAAGTTAAATTTGTATTTTAATTTTAGAATTTATTTATGTAATTCAAAAGTTTTGTTATAGATAATTTTACAAATTAAAATTTAATTTATTTATGTAAGAGGGTTTTTTTTTTTAAACGACAATTGAAAGTCAAGTATGCTTGGGGTTTGGTTAGAGATCAAATAACTTTGTGGAGATGTATGTGTTGTATTGCGGCTTCCATATAGCCAAGAACCTAAAGGTTTTCTTGATAGTTATTATTGGTGACTCTGTCATTACTATCCAACACATCCTCAAAGGCTCTAATCCTGAGAACAACCAAATCTCCCTCCTTTTTTGCAGAATCAGAGCCTTGTTGAATCTAAATCTTATTTTTATATTCTAAGAAGACAAAATAAGGAGGCAAACTCGCAAGTTCACAGGGCTTTCCAGATAGATGTCAGGCAATGGGAGATGAATGGCTTAATTGGATAGTGAGTAATCCCATGAAGAGCCTAAGAACGCATTTTGCATCCATTTCTTCTAAAGAGACACATGGAATCAAGAGTATTGGACTAATTGACATAAAATATATAAGGTCACCCCTAACTCCTTTAATTTCTCATATCTCTCTCCAAATCAACGTCACTTCTAGTCGATGGCATAGAAGTTGAGCCATGCTTTGTAGGTTAAAGAAATGTTATCATTATGGTCCTTCACAAGATGATGTCATATAAACTATAAGGACATATATAGACTAGAATTGGATCTTCTCCCGCACCTTAGCCCCTAACTAGATTTAGTCTGGACTTATCATAATCAAAGTAAGGTGGAATGGTGGATATCATGTAGAGTGGGGTTCGATTTGCATGGAGGAGGAATTTATGGCTGGAACAGAAAAGTGACATTGGACTCAAACGGTTCAAAATTTCGAGAAGAAGTGCAATTGAGATAAATCAATTGGCATAGAGAATAAATGTTATAGTTGTCTAGGTATTTGTGTGAGAACCTCATGGCTTGCCTCCCTTCTGTTTCCAGATTGGCTAGTTTGGGTTTGGCAGGCAAAACTCATCCCTCTAAGTTCGATGGAGCCATGTCTTCCCTCTTATTCATGAAGAACTAAATCTCTATTTGGAGGTGTGCTCGTCTTCACAGGCTACAGGAGAAGAGGTTAATAGTTCTAAAAACCAACATGGAGTGACTGTAATTTCCTCTCTGTTTGGGACTGAGGTAGACCTGCATAAGGAGGGATATTCATTCTCGTCAATATTCGACATTCCCCAAAATTCTCCTCAAAAGGGAAATGACAAGTCAACGAACTTCTTGGGCTGAGCCAGATTCTCCTTCAGGTGTGACACTCTTGCAGCTTTGAGAAAAGTCTTCTTTGTTTTAATTCACCTGCTAGAGAACATTTCACAGTGTGATTGGTAATGACGAATCAAGATGCTCCATCTTCGGGCTCTAGGGGTCCATATCAATGCATGCTCTATCCTCATGCCCCAATTGGAGGAATTCAGAGATAAATTAAATCAAACAACATATGAACCAACAACCATAACATATTATCTTTCTTCACGAAGAGCTATGGAAGTAGAAAGCTCAGATAGTTCAGTTAGTAAAAGAATTGGACTAGTTCTTTTGCTATTATTCCAATTTACAAGCCCAAAGAAATGCATATGAGGATAACAACATAGTCAACAGTGCACCACATGGACCCTTCAACAAAATGTCCACCGATCCGCTAAGTTGATCCACGACAATGCCTTGTAAATGTGTTTTAATTAGTGGTAATGATCCAGGTGGATGTTGGTGGCCACCCACCTATCCCATTTGGACCCTCGCAAGTGTCTCCTTTAGTTTTTTAGTTTTCGTAATTGTAGCACAATTTACTATTTTTAGCAGTTTTTTTCGGGTCCTGAACTTCCGGAGTGAGGCCCTAAACGACGTTTTTTGGGAAATTTGGGGGCAACATGGGTCCATGGACTGATGTTGCCCTTCCCAAAGTGGTAGTTCTCGGATAGATCTTTCTAACGAGCTATCATACGTGTCAAACGGAGATCGCGATTATGGCCAAGTTACGGGACCCCGGGAAATTGATGTACCAATTTACCCAAATACAGGGCCACAATTTGGCGTTGTTCATCTTTCTAGGGGTAGAGTTTTGGAATGTAAGCGGTTTTCCATGTTCTCAACAATAAATAGGCCTTCGAGGCCTCAGTTGTAACACAGTGGGTAACAGTTCAAGAGGCATGTAGCCCACCACATCCTTCTCAGATATAAGCTACCATCGCCCTAGCTGGTTTATTTCCAATTCTGGTTGTAAGCATATTTCGGTATTTTCCATTAATGAAATGAAGCATTATTTCCGCTGCATATTTGTGTATATGGTTATCTCTATATTTTGTTGCATTCCTGTTTAAATCCGGATCAGGTAATTTTTTATAGAAACTATAGTTGCAACAAGTTATGTTTCATGTATGATCAGAGTAGGCATGTAGAAAAAAATTGAATGGTGTGTTTTGGTTAGTGGTAATTTTTTACATAAACTATAGTTGCAACAAGATATGTTTCATGTATGATCAGAATAGGCATGTAGAAAAAAATTGAATCTGCATTAAAGATGTACACATAACAGATAACATCTTTATATTGCATGTAAACTTCTCCTGGGTTTCTAGCTGCATTTCGAGTATAGATTTTATAAAAAGCCTAGTCATCTTTGTTAGATATATATAGAACTATTAGTGAATCAAACTTCCAAATTTTGAGTTATAGCGAATACCCACCATCAATTTTTTTTCAAAGAAACAGTTAGAGAATTTCTATTAAAAACAAAATCTAGATTTCATGCCAAAACCTTTACGTAATTCATCCATTTCCATCATAGTTATGCTTATATATTAAATATATTAATATAATATATATATAATATATAATATACTATATATTATATATATAATAATATATATATAATATAATATATTAAAATCGTATAATAAAATTGGCAAGTATTATGGTTACTACAACAGAATTAGGCCAAATAACACCTAAAAATAGCGTCAAATTTATTTATTTATTTTATTTTAGTTTATTTATTTATTTTTTTTCAGCTCACGAATTGGACATCTTTCCTAGTGCTCATATAACCATATTTTGTGCCGTAAATTGCTTCATAAATAACAACGTAAATAGTGCCTAGATTAGCACCGAAAAAAATAGTGCCAGAAATAGTGCCCAAATTCTTCCCTGGAGTTGCACGGAAATAATGTTGTAAGTAGTACCATGAAATTTTTTGTAAATATCACTTGGAATAGTGATGTAAAGAGCACTAGGAATAGATCCGGGAGTAGTGCCAAAAATAATGCCAGGATTTTCTTCCAATTTAGCATTGGGTTTAGCTTCCAATTTACATCCAGTTTTGCTTTTAGTTTAGCTTCTAGTGTGGCTTCCAATTTTGCCTCCATTTTTTCTTCTAGTGCGGCTTCTATTTTTGCTTCCATTTTTGCTTCTAGTGTGATTTCCAGTTTTGCTTCTAGTGTGGCTTCTAATTTTGCTTCCAGATTTGCCTCTAGGGTGGCTTCCAATTTTGCTTCTAGTGTGACTTCCAATTTTGCTTCTAGTGTGCCTTCCAATTTTCTTCCAATTTGGCTTCCATTGTTTCTTTTTTTTTTGCTTCCAGGCATCTGAAATAGCACCAGGTTTAGTGCTAGGAGATACGTCTAGTTTGGCTTCTGATTTGTCTTATGGTTTTGCTTCTCATTTTGCTTCTATTGTGGCTTTCAATTTTGCTTCCATTGTTGCTTCTTTTTTTTTTTCTTCCAAAAAATTATTATTATTTTGCATAAAGTTAAATTA
>APFE030187339.1:24418-48949 GCA_000404065.3 Pinus taeda | reverse complement strand
GTTGAGGACAACACTTTTTTGAAGGAGAGGGGCATGTTGGGTCCCTATAATACTAGTGATTACCCCATTACTATTGTAGTTGTACCCCTTATTAATATTGTTGTGCCCCTATTGTTCCCATATTGTTATTACTGTGCCCCATAGAATTCCTCTATTGTTATTTTTGTAGCTTTATATTATTATTGTTAGGTCAGCTGGGTTATATTGTGACTCCTTAGACTCCTATATATAGAAAAGAGGTTTTATCATTTGAATCATCCAAGAATTGTTCATTTATGTAATGTAAAGGAGGTTACCCCCTCGAAGACGCTGAATTCTAAGGCATTGATCTATCTTTTATATATTTTCTTGCGCTGGTTTATGGACCTGACTCTTGCATTTCAAGCACCATACCTCCTCGCGCACCTCTAGTCGAACCATCTTGTCCTACTTCAAACTTTGCATCTAAAGGCACAGATTCTGTAGCTGCGCATGGATCTGCTAAACTCCTACATTAGGATTTTGCATCGGAGTCTCATGTAGTCTCATGGAAATCTCCAAGGCCTTTGCCTGAGTTGTTAGTTTTTGCTGCGACAACGCGCTCCTTAAGTGGGTAGTAGCGAAGCTACAAACCACTCATGATGATGTCCATCTGTTAAATTCATGTTGACTTCGCGGATTTGACACTTCAATCTTTGATCCAATTCGCACGGTGTGTCCCCTGGTTGCATCGTGATTTCTTTGAATCCCATAATCGATTGTGACTCAGACTTAGGCCTGCTAAATTCCCTATTTAGTGCTGCTTAGATGTCTGCTACTCTCGCATTCGGGTTATCATTGAAGTACTTAATATACCAGGTCAGCGCGTGATCCTGTAGAGCACTAACCAGTGTCACTTTCTTTATATGGTCATCTATAACACCTTGAGCTTCCCATACAACCCTTACAACCAACCAAAATTGGTCTGGATCCACATTTCCCAATTCTTTGAACGAAGGCAATTTCACTGTGTTTTCCATACTGAATCGCGGTGATGGTGGATGTGGTACGAGTGAAGTTGGAGGTGATGGTGGTGAAGATGGATGTGGTGTGGGCGAAGGTGGTATTTGCGAAAACCCTTGTCTTATCAACTGAATAGCACTTCGCGAAGAGATCTTCGCTATCCCTTCTTCGTCCCCTCGCGAAGGTGAAATCAAGGGGCTATACTCCGGACCCTTATTTCCTTCGTTTCTGTAACTTTTTCCGCTTCGTGTAGTCCCAAACATCAAGGTAGATGCATAACTCGTTTTTCGCACAATAACATTTTAATCCAAGTATTCAAAGATTTTACATACTTACCTCGCGGTCCTTTGAAAAATCGTCGCTCTATCTCGCTATAGTTAACTGAGGTATCGACTGCGAATTTAGTAACAAATCCTCCTATGATGTGATCGAGCCAATGATCGACAACGCGCGTGATCTTATCCCCTGATGCTTCCAACCTTCGCACTAGCTCTAGGGTCCACACAATAGGACCGTAAAGTTTCCACATTCCTTGGCTATCTGCTAGCTTCGCGATCCACTCCTATAGCTAAGTAGGAAAGGATGCGAAAAATATTTCGTGGATCTCTGTATACAGGTATTGGTCCAACCACTGTTCTTTTGAGAGTCGTTGGTTTCTGTTCCCCTGCGCCACAAACCCGTGAATCCTTCTGTCCAACATT
This sequence comes from Pinus taeda, assembly GCA_000404065.3. NCBI lineage: Eukaryota > Viridiplantae > Streptophyta > Pinopsida > Pinales > Pinaceae > Pinus > Pinus taeda. The sequence goes on along the minus strand of APFE030187339.1, from coordinate 47,267 downwards.
TGTGTCTGTCTTGCCTACAGGAAAGGGTAACTGCCTAGACTCTTACAAAACAATATGTTTTCCATTACCATCCATTGACCTGAGCTTGCACACGAAATCGAAATGGATAATATATCGTCCAAGAAAACCAGCACTTGGCACTAGATAGATGATGAATAAAACCTACAGGAAAGGGTAACTGCCTAGGCTCTTTCAAAACAATCTGTTTGCCATCACCATCCATTGACTTGAACTCGCACAGGAAATGGAAATGGATAATATATCTGCCAAGCAAACCAACACTTGGCACTAGATAGATGATGAATAAAATGTTAATTTTCTTAGAATCTATATTAGATTATGATAGTGGCATAATATAGACATATCCTGATAAGGAACATATCAACTCTAGGCTTTAGAACTCAATTTTGGGTTTATTCATGTACTCAGTAATCTAAACACTGTTTTATATTCATTTACTCCTTCCTAGTGGATTTTCCATGGGGCCAAAAACTTAAGTTTATGCCAAAATGAGAAGTAAAGAGTGCTTTCATGGGAAGTGAAAATTAAAAAAGAAGTCCATGGGGAAGACCGAAACCAAATTGATTCGTGACAAAATCTCTTTGAATTACATGAAAGTATAGAGGAAGTTGTGGACAAGATTTAAGGATTTGTAAAATTGTTCACAAAATTACTTCTACAAAATGACATGTAAATACAACAAATGAAAAAGCTTGAAGGGGATGTTAATAGTTTGATGGGATCTTCTCTCCAATGGTTTGGCCCGCCTTTCCCTTTTTCTTTCCAAGTCAAAACTACAATGATTAATGCATTACAACACATATATCAGGGGCCCAACTAAAATTTTCAACTCCCCATGAATAAATAAGGAGTAGGTAACTAGCTTGACCAAAATCCAATAGTCACACTTGTGTGTGGTATATGCAATTTTATAACAATCACACTTGTGACCCATCAAATCATATTTGAGCGTGGTCTATGCAGTTGAACCAACAACTTTCAAGGATCAAAGTGGTCTCCATTTTAATGGCAATAGTTCTAGAAGGAGGAGTTGGACACATCAATATCTATAGACACTCTATTTTAGTTTTGGACTGCTTGAGGTGTCTAGAAGATAGAGAAGTATTAATTACAAACATTATTTTTTGGGGATTATCAAGGAAAATAGTTCATTACACATATCCATGTCTCATAAATCATATCCAAGTCTCATGAGCATTAGTGGGAATATGTGTTTGAAAGTTTTATGGACAAGCCATTTAAACCAAATTTTCAAAAATACACTTTCATAACCTCTGAGCACAACCAAGGGGCAGATTGTTTATCCAAACAAGCTTGTGGAATAGATCCAAGCTCTATCCATATGAGAGTTTTTAGAGATGGGGATGAGGAGATCCTCACATCTTCGGTTATTTCTTTGTAAGGTGTATAGTGAACCCATGTATAAGGTAGTTTTTCTCTTGTGATCCCTAGAACCAATGACTATTCTGTGTTTCAGTAGTTTTGTAATTATTTGGAGGGTATTTCATTGGCTGAAATTGTGCACCTTTGATAGTACACTGAACTATCAGATGTAATCCTTTTATTTTTCAGTAATGGATGTCTTTTTTCTCTTGGAAAAAAAGACAACCAAAAAAACAAAGAGGGAAAAATATGTACCAGGATTGATAAACTAACTGGGCAGTAGGACCATCAAACAATTCAATCAACCAATCCAATAGCAAATAATGAAGGACCACAAATTTTTCAAGAAATTTTTAATAAATATATGTCATAGATGTAAGGATGCTTTTCATCAAGTGTGTTTTTTCAACTGATAGTTACACGAATTCTCTCCATGGTTTATGGTCAAAAGTTGTTAACGTATGTGTTGGAATAACTTTTGTGGATCGAAAAGACATAAATGAGATTATTAAAATGGAACAACTGGATCCAATCAAAGGGATATGTATATGCAGGAGGTGGCCTAGGAGAGAAAAACCTCACAGACTTAACAAAAAAGAAAGAAAAAAGGCTCAACAACCATTGCATATGAATTTGAACTAGTAAGTCCCGTGAACATATTGTTTAAAAAGTAGCTCATTAGCTGTATTATTCTCATGCACATGAGGTTTCAAGGAGAAAAAAGATTATTGATAGAAATGGCCTTTGTTTTCAAAAGTTGGCGTTCTAATTTGTATCTTTGGCATAAAGTTTGATGTCGAATGGCTTGTGTCAGAACAATAAATTAGTGGGAATTTTCGATCAAGTTCTACAAAAATGCTTTTACATCAGCTATCCACTAGGTTTTTAAAGAGGAGAAAAATCTTAAACTATTTTCCTTCCAAGCTTAGGTTATAGCTCTTTGCTGAAAACAAATTTTCTCCATCCACAAGCTTCATGAATGTTTATCCTAGTAACTATTAGGCTTGCGGTTCTTTAGGTTAAGTATCTAAGTTTAAGTGCAAAAAGCCCTTTTTACAAAATCGAGCCTCAATTATAGGTTTTACAAAGTTCATTGAAGAATTATGTGCTTTTGTATGTTTTAAGCATACCTAGAAATAGTTAATAATCGAAGAAGAGCTCACCATGTCTTGCAACTCTATGAACTACCAGATAACGGTAGGTTCATGACAAGCTTCATTTCATGCCTATACAATTCCAATGTGTTGAACCCATTTTTCAGTGCGTATATCATGTTTCTCCCTTCTGTGCATTTGGTCCATCTGAAGGGCAAACAAAGAGGAAATAGATTGTTATCCTCTTGACCTGCGAGAAATTACAGAATACCAAATATGCGAAGAAATACAACCAAGTAGTTTATGATTTAGAGATGAAAGCAATGTTCACTTGCCTCTTTGAGGGGGCAACCTCTAGTAGAGCAGAGCTCGATTTCTAAATAAGACTCGATATGTCTCAATGGGGAGTCTCTATCCTTTATATAGGGTTCATACATACAATACAATGGGTCATTACCATGGTTCTCTAAATACCATCTATCTAATACCATGGCCCATTTGCAACTAACTATGGTCCCTTTCTTAAATGCGGGTTAACCACTTATAGTTATGAATACGGGCTTTATTGACTCTTTAACTAACTATAACTATGACTTGACCCTATTACATAAATAAAGGGGTTAGGGTTGGACCCTAACATGCCCTCCCCCATAAAAAACATGCTTTCCCTCAAGGCTGAAGCTGCGGAAACTGCTGAAGAATAGTGGATGGTTCCTAGGTTGCATCTTCTGGAGAGGTGTCTTTCCACTTGATGAGGACTTCTGTTATGCTCTTGACTTGCGAGAAGATGCCATAATAAAAAATATATGAAGAAACACAACCAGAACATAGAACAAAATGAGAAATAACAACATGTATTTTATTATTCAGAAATGAAAGCAATGTTCACTTACCTCTTCGAGGGGGAAACCTCTAATAGAGCAGGGCTCGATTAAAAAATAAGACACGATGCTACTCAATGGGGAGTATCTCCTTTATATAATATTCATACATGCAATACCATGGGTCAGTACCATGGTTCTCTTAATACCATCTATCTAATACCATGACCCGTTTGCAACTAACTGTGGTCCCCCTCTTTAAATCTGAGTCAACCACTTACAATTATTAATATGGAATTTATTGACTCTTTAACTAACTATAACTATGCCTTGACCCTATTACATAAATAAGGGGGTTAGGGTTGGACCCTAACATGCTCTTCCCCATAAAAACGACCTTGTCCTCAAGGCTGAAGCTGTGGAAACTGCTGAAGAATAGTGGCTGGTTCCCAGGTCCAATCTTCTAGAGAGGTGTCTTTCTACTTGACGAGGACTTCCTTTCCACTTGTCGTCGACTTGTTTAGGTTGGAGCCAAATTGAACCTTCTTCATCCAATTTAGGTGGACTGGTTTGAATTTTGCAATTGTTCCCCACCACTTTCTTGAGGCATGATACATGGAAGACAAGATGGATTTTTGTAGTGGGTGGCAATGCTAGCTTGTAGGCTACTTCTCCAATGCACTAAAGTATTTGATAAGGTCTGTAGAATTTTGGAGACAATTTCTGATGAACCTTGTCTTTGAGTGATGTTTTCTTGTATGGTTGCAGCCTCAAGAATACCTGATCCCCTTCTTGAAATGTGCGCTTTGAATGATGTTGGTCTGCTTATTGCTTCATGCGATTCTAAGCTTGATGGAGATTATCTTTGAGACGGGCTAGCATGGTTGCACGGTTCTGTAGGAGTTGATCCACTGCTTGCACCTTAGAGCATCCAGGGATATAAGAAGTAGGTGAAGGGGGGAGTTGACCATAAACTGCTTCATATGGAGTCATCTTGGTGGGGGCATGATAGTTAGTATTATACCACCATTCAGCTAGAGGCAACCACTGCACCCATTGATGTTGCTTTTCTGAAGTGAAGCACCTGAGGTAGGTCTCCAAAAATTTGTTGACTACTTCAGTTTGACTATTAGTTTGGGGATGATAGGAAGCACTTAGTTGGAGTTGGGTGCCTTGTAGCTTGAAAATTTCTTGCCAAAAGTTACTAGTGAAGATAGGGTCACGATCAGACATAATGAAAGTGGGCATGCCATGTAGTTTGAATATTTGGTCCATGAAAGATTAAGCCACCAAAGTGGGGGTAAATGGGTGGGGTAGGGTGCAAAAATGAGTATACTTAGAAAGTTTGTCCATAACCATCATGATGACTGACTTGTTGCCTTACTTCGGAAGACCAGTAATGAAATTCATAGAAACATCCATCCATATTGAGGCAAGGATGGGAAATGGTTGTAAAGTGCATGGTGACTTAACTGTTTCTCCTTTGTGGCATTGCCACACATCACATTCAGCTACAAAAGTAAGAATGTCAGTTTTCATGCCTGTCCAAAAGAAGGAACAACAAGTGCGAGCATAAGTCTTCTGAAAGGCTTCATGGCCTGCAGTGGGAGATGAGTGTAACTCTGCCAAAATGCGTGTTTTGAGGGTGGATGTTGGTGATATCACTACTTTATCCTTGTAGTGAAGAATCTCATCCTTCCAAGAGTAGCCCACTGTGGAATTAGGATCTTCTCGCAAGTTATTAATGAGTTGGGAGAGCGAAGGATGTGAAAACCATTCCTTGCGGGCTTCTTCAATCCAACCTGGAATGGGAAGAGAGATTGCTAGCAGGGTGTTGTCCTCCTCAAATTGGCATGATAAAGCATTCGCTACTGCATTTTTGCACCCTTTCTTGTAAATTATCTCATAATCATATCCAAACATTTTTGCTAGCCATTTATTTTGTTGTGGCAAGGATAGTTGTTGCTTCAAAAAATATTTGAGGCTTTGATGGTCTGTGCAGATTTGGAAACGCCGCCCCAATAAGTAAGGTCGCCAGGTATCCACTGCATGTAAGATGGCCATCATCTCCTTTTCCAAGGTAGATTGTCCCAGATGTTTCCCACTTAGTTGTTGGTTGGTGAAAGACAAGGGTCGACCTTCCCGCATTAAGACAACCTCAATACCTGTACCTGAAGCATCACATTCAATCACAAAAGATTTGGTGAAGTTGAGTAGTGCCAATACGGGAGTGGAACACATGGCCTGTTTGAGAGCCATAAGCGCTTATTGTACTTCATTAGTCCAGAGAAATGAATTTTTCTTGAGAAGGTGAGTGAAGGGTTTAGAAATGTGACCATAATAAATTTGTGATAGTAGCCGGTGAGACCCAAGAATCCTCTCAAACTCTTCAAGGTATTTGGTTGGGGCCAGTCTTGCATTGCCTGGATCTTTTTGGGATCCACCTTGACACCTTCACGCCCCACAATGTGGCCCAAATACTCGACTTCTTCCATGCCAAAAGAGCACTTGGACAATTTGACAAATAATTCATGCTTCCAGAGTAGTTGCAAGAACAGGTCTACATGCTGAAGATGTTTTTCCCAAGTGAGGCTGTAGATGAGAATGCCATCAAAGAAAACGAGGATAATTTTTCTGAGATTTGGTTTGAGTAGGTGATTCATGACGCTGTGAAAAGTGGATGGGGCATTATAGAGACCAAATGGCATGACCAGGAATTCATAATGGCCTTCATGAGTTCAGAAAGTAGTCTTGGGAATGTCTACTTCTTTCATGTGTACTTGGTGATAGCATGAGCGAAGATCTAGCTTAGTAAAGAATTGAGCACCATTTAGTTCATCCAGCGAATCATCAACAACCGGGATAGGGAATTTATCTTTGACCATGAGCTTGTTGAGGGCCCTGAAGTCTAGACACATGCGCCATTCCCCATCTTTCTTGAGCACCATGACCACAAGAGATGAATAAGGACTGATGCTAGGACGAATGACCCCAGCTTCCAGAAGTTCCTTGATGATTTTTTCAATTTCATTCTTTTGATCTATATGGGCACACATTCGGTGGTTGTGCCCCTGGGACCAAAGTGATGCTATGATCATGTTCCCCTATAGAGGGTGGAAGCTCGTTAGGTTTGTCAAAGACTTGCGGGTAGTTGTTTAAGGCCTGTTGCATCTTAGGATGAATATGAAGAGTAGTGGGCTCGATGGCGTGGATGACATTAAATTGGATGATAACTCCATGATGGCCCCTTTTAAACAACTTTTCCAATTGATGCGAGCTGACGATAGAAGGAGTACCTGCCTGGAGTCTGCGGAGGGTATGCATGTGGTCATTCTGCTTAAAGCTCATATATAACACCTGGAAATCCATTGTGATTTGGCGTAGTGTGCGGAGCCATCCAGTACCCAAGACAATGTCACAACCACCCATGTTGATGTAAAACATGTGGATCTTTAGGTGGTAATCTCCCATTTGAAGTTTGATATTTTCACAGCGGCTTTCACATTTCATTTTCCCCCCATCAGCTATCTGGACCTAGAAATTAGAGACTGCTCTGACAAAACAATGAACAACTTCGACGAATTTGTGATGGATAAAGTTATGCATGCTGCCACTATCAATCAATACTACTACAGGGCAATGTTTAATAAAACCTCTAATTTTGAGAGTTTGGGGAGAAGAAATTCCTGCCAAAGCATGGAGCGAGATAACTGGTTCTTCTGGCATAGCTGGGAGCTCATTGTCCTACTGGTTGTCCTCATCTTCCTCTTCTGGTCCCTCAAAGGGTGGGGCTTCCTCAGATGAATTGTGATTAATAGCATCAATTTGAAAGAATTTGGGTTCCTTGAATTTATACCCTGGGGAGTATTTGTCATCAGAGTAGTAACACAATCCTTTCTTTCTTCTTTCAACCATTTCTGCGGGAGACACGTTTTGAACCTTAAGTGTTTGGGTAGTGCCTTGAGCTTGGGTGGGGCGTCCCTTGGCTATAAAATTTGGATGAGGCAACTAGGCCGCTACAACACGTTCCACTTCGATAGCCTTTGTGCATGATTCCATCCATGTGGATGGGTGGTGCATCTGGACATGGGATTGGATGGCTTCTTTGAGACTACCTATAAAACATTCCAAGTAGAATTCATCTCCCAGACCTGTTGTGCGGAAGGCCAATGTCTCAAAAGCTGTAATATAGTTGTATACTATGCCTGTCTGTGTGAGCTTAGTAAGACGACCCAAAAAATTAGATTCACAGTCAAAGCGGTCACAAATGGATTTTGCGAACACCTGCCAAGTAATTTTCCTTGGATAGAATTTTTGATGCCACTGCCACCATTGCCATCTTTCTTGATCCAAGTAAAGGCCTCACACACGTAGTTTAGTTTGATCATATACGATGTTACTCAGAGTGAAATATTGGTCCATTTGTGCTACCCATATTACCGGATTAGAGCCATCAAATTTGTACATGTCCAGCTTGGGTGGTCGAGGGTGGAAATGTTGGTGATTTCCATGGAATTGAAGATGATGGCTAGATTCTCCTTCAAGGTCTTAATTAAAACCACATGCCTCCGATTGTAACGACGACTTGCCCTTTGTGACTGTGTATGTTAATGTCTGTATCTGCACCGTTAAAGTAGCCAACTATTTTTCAATGATCTCGATCTTCTTATTGCCCATGCCTTGAGCTTTGGTTTCTATCATGCACAGATATGGGTCACTTGTCGTCATTTAAATTATTTTTGGGACCACCTAAAAATTGAAGATGACAAGTGAATGGTACCACCTCGCTCAGCTCATCGTCCTAATTCTTATGGGTTTTCTTTTCTTTACTCCGAAAGGAGTTTTACTCCCCACTTATCAATATTGCAGTGGCCAATTTCCAGAAAAGTTAATCCTGCCCAATGTCCTACGAGAATCACCCCAGGGTACAGGAGCCCAAAGCCTTCCTGCACAAATGGTGGCGAACCCCTCAACTGCTAAATGTGAGTTGGACTATGGTGGCGACAAAACCCCAGCTGCTAGATCTGAATGGTATTGTGACGGCAGACCTTGATCTAGTGGATCTGATTGTTGCGATGGCGACAAAACCCCAACTGCTAGATCTAATCTGGCAAGGAAGAAAATGGGCGATCTTCAGAGAGATGAGGGAACTATGGTTTCAACGAGTGTCAGGTGCTACAGATCGCAATATTCATAAGGGTCCAATAGTAGTAGTCGGGCCAATCTTTCAGGGAACTAACTAAGGAGGATCAACCGTACCCTTAGTTGTACTACTTGACTACCCTATTGTACGCGTGAATAATCTCCCCGAGTGCTATTCTCGGTGTACTATAGCAGCAAGATGGCCGACAATTTATCTACGGCTAGGTTTCAGGTGAGCCTAGGAGGCTTCTGATATACCCAGAGGGTATGTGAAAGACACTCTGTGCACAGTTCTCTCTAATGTGCTAAAACTTGAAGGGGCACCCACAGGTGTTACAAGGGAGTCCAACAAGCATGACTACCTCTTGTATTTCCTACATGCATCCCTCCCCAAATTCGCAGGTTTATGTGCTTAATGACAGATCCCGTGGTTTAAAGATGCCGAAACACGTCTCTAGCCAAAAAAATTCTGCTAAAAATGGAGATACCACCGGCCCTGGAAAGTGCTCTGATACTACTTGTTATGCTCTTGACTTGCTAGAAGATACCAAAATACCAAATATAGAAGAAACATAACCCAGGACACAGCACAAAATGTGAAATAACAACATGTATTTTATTATTTAGAGATGAAAGCAATGTTCACTTGCCTCTTCGAGGGGGAAACCTCCAATAATGTAGGGCTCGATTACAAAATAAGAGATGACTCTCCTCAATGGGGAGTCTCTATCCTTTATATAGGATTCATACATGCAATACCATGGCCCAGTACCATGGTTCTCTTAATACCATCTATCTAATACCATGGCCCATTTGCAACTAACTGTGGTATCTTTCTTTAAATGAGGGTCAACCACTTACAATTATTAATATGGGCTTTATTGACTCTTTAACTAACTATAACTATGACTCGACCCTATTACATAAATATGGGGGTTAGGGTTGGACCCTAACAACTTCCTTTATCATGCGGCCGTGCAAATGTCATTCTCGCATATCGAGGGCCTGTTCAGGTTGGAGCAAGAGTGAACCTTCTTCATCAAATTTAGGTAGACTGGTTTGAATACTGCAATTGTTCCCCACCGCTTTCTTGAGGCATGATACATGGAAGAATGGATGGACTTTTGAAGTTGGTGGCAAGGCTAGCTTGTAGGCTACTACTCTAATGTGTTGAAGGATTTGATAAGGTCTGTAGAATTTTGGAGCTAATTTTTGGCATCCATTTTCTTTGAGCGATGTTTGCTTATATGGTTGCATCCGTAGGAATACTTGATCCCCTTCTTGAAATGTGCGCTCTGAACTATGTTGGCCTACCTGTTGCTTTATTCGATTTTAAGCTTGATGGAGATTATCTTTGAGATGGGCTAGCATGGTTGCACGGTTCTATAGGAGTTGATCCACTGCTTGCACCTTAGAGAATCTAGGGATATAAGAAATATGTGAAGGTGGGAGTTGGCCATACACTGCTTCATATGGAGTCATCTTGGTGGCTAAATGATAGTGCTTTTCTAAAGTGAAGCACCTTAGGTATGCCTCCAAATATTTGTTGATTGCTTCAGTTTGACCATCAGTTTGGGGATGATAAGAAGTACTTAGTTCGAGTCGGGTGCCTTGTAGCTTGAAAATTTCTTGCCAAAAGTTATTGGTGAAAACCAGGCCATGATCAGACACAATGGAAGTGGGCATGCCATGCGGTTTGAAGATTTGGTCCATGAAAGCTTGAGCCACCAAAGTGGGGGTAAATGGGTGGGGTAGAGCGCAAAAATGAGCATATTTAGAAAGTCTGTCCACAACCACCATGATGACTGATTTGCTTCATGACTTTGGAAGAACAGTAATTAAATCCATAGAAACATTTGTCTAGACTAAGGCAGGGATTGGCAATGGTTGTAAGGTGCCCGGTGACTTCACTGTTTCTCCTTTGTGGCATTGACACACATCACATTTAGCTACAAAAGTAAGAATGTCAGTTTTCATTCCTGTCCAAAAGAAAGAACGACGAGTGCGAGCATAAGTCTTCTGAAAGCCTGCATGGCCTGTAGTGGGAGATGAGTGCAACTCTGCCAAAATGCAAGTTTTCAGGGTGGATGTCGGTGATATAACTACTCTATCCTTGTAGTGAAGAATTTCATCCTTCCAAGAGTAGCCAATTGAGGAATTAGGATCTGCTCCAGTTTATTAATGAGTTGGGAGAGAGAGGGGTATGAAATCCATTCCTTGTGAGCTTCTTCAATCCAATCTGCTATGGGAAGAGAGATTGATAGTAGGGTGCTTTCATCCTCAAATTAGCGTGATAAAGCATTCACTACTACATTGTCACGCCCTTTCTTGTAAATTATCTCATAATCATATCCCAACATTTTTCCAACCTTTTATTTTGCTGGGGCGAGGATAGACGCTGCTCCAAAAAATATTTGAGGCTTTGATGGTTTGTGCGGATTTGGAAACGCCTTGCCAATAAGTACTGTTGCCAAGTATCTACTGCATGTAAGATGACCATCATCTCCTTCTCATAGGTAGATTGTCCTAGATGTTTCCCACTCAGTTGTTGGCTGGTGAAAGCCAAGGGTCGACCTTCCTGCATTAAGACAACACCAATATCAGTTCCTGAAGCATCACATTCAATCACAAAAGATTTAGTGAAGTCGGGTAGTGCCAATATGGGAGTGGAACACATGGCCTGTTTGAGAGTCATAAGCGCTTGTTGTGCTTCATTAGTCCAGAGGAATGAATTTTTCTTAAGAAGGTTAGGGAGGGGTTTAGCAATGTGACCATAATTGCAGACAAATTTGCGATAGTAGCCGGTGAGACCCAAGAATCACCTCAAACTCTTCAAGCTTTTTTGGTTGGGGCTAGTCTTGCATTGCGTGTATCTTTTTGGGATCCACCCGGACACCTTCACGACCCACAATGTGGCCCAAATACTTGACTTCTTCCCTGCTAAAAGAGCACTTGGACAATTTGACAAATAATTTGTGATTCCAGAGCAGTTGCAAGAGCAGGTCTACATGTTGAAGATGTTTTTCCCAGGTTAGGCTGTAGATGAGAATGTCATCAAAGAAAATGAGGTTTTCGGAGATATGGTTTTAGCAGGTGATTCATGAGTCTTTGAAAAGTGGATGGGGCATTACAGAGATCAAATGTCATGACCAAGAATTCATAATGGCCTTCATGAGTTTAGAAAGTAGTCTTGGGAATGTTTACTTCTTTCATGTGTATTCGGTGATAGCTAGAGCGAACATCTAGCTTTGTAAATAATTGAGCACCATGTAGTTCATATGGGGCATTACAGAGATCAAATGTCATGACCAAGAATTCATAATGGCCTTCATGAGTTCAGAAAGTAGTCTTGGGAATGTTTACTTCTTTCATGCGTATTCGATGATAGCTAGAGCGAAGATCTAGCTTCATAAATAATTGAGCACCATGTAGTTCATCAAGTAGATCATCAACAACTTGGATAGGGAATTTGTCTTTGACAATGAGCTTGTTGAGTGCCCTGAAGTCTAGACAAATGTGACATTCCCCATCTTTCTTGAGCACCATGACCACTGGTGATGAATAAGCACTGATGTTAGGATGAATAACACTGGCTTCATGGAGTTCCTTGATGATATTTTCAATTGCATTCTTTTGGGTGAAAGGATATCGATATCGGCGCACATTCGGCGGTTGTGCCCCTGGGGCCAAAGTGATGCCGTGATCATGTTCCCCTCTAGAGGGTGGAAGCTCATTAGATTTATCAAATACATGTTGGTGGTGATTTAAGACCTGTTGCATCTCAAGATGAATATGAAGAGTAGTGGGCTCGATGGCCTGAATGGCATTAAACTGGGTGATAACTCCATGCTGGCACTTTTTCAACAACTTTTCCATTCGATGCGAGCTAATGATAGAAGGAGCACCTTCCCTGGAGTACACAGAGGGTATGAATGTGGTCATTCTGCTTAAAACTCATATACAACTCCTGGAAATCAGTTGTGATTGGGTCTAGTGTGTGAAGCCATTCAACACCCAAGACAATGTCAAAACCACCCATGTTAATTGCAAACATGTGGGTCTTTAGGTGGTAGTATCCCATCTCAAGTTTGATATTTTTGTAGTGGCCTTCACATTTCCTTGTCCCCCCATTAGAAATCTAGACCTGGAAATTAGAGACTGCTCTGACAGAACAATGAACAGATTCTACGACTCGCTGATGGATAAAGTTATGAGTGCTGCCATTATCAATCAATACTACTATCAGGCGATGTTTAATAATGTAGGTTTTAACCCCGTACAGAAATTACCTGCATATGAATTCTAAATCACAGGAAAAATAAAAATGCGAGAGCATAACACATAAAACACATATACACAGAGATTTCCCATAGGATCCCAAAATCGGGACTACCAGCCTGATTTTTCATTATGTTCCTTTCAATGCTACAATACAAATTTATGCATGCTGAAGCATCCAATACCATGGACCGAAAACCATCGCGTCCAAAAAACATGTGTGAAATCATGCACAAAACCATAGGTGGGTCCACCCAACCTAACATAGGGTCCAAAACCAAAATTTTCCAGGGCGCTGCCCCGGACCCCATAAAGTGGGGTTACGGGTACCCCTCAAACCCCCTGTTAACTATGTGGAAAGAATATAACACAACCCAACAGGCCAACCATCTAGCCTGCATGGAATTCAGATTTGGTTGGTCAAACAAATACCTCAATCCAATGTCATCACTCATAAATACAAATCCTCTTCCAAGAAGGTAGTTTCTCCACATCTTCAATGCATGCATGATTGTTGTTAAATCCAAATCATGTGTCGGGTAGCTCTGTTCGTACTCATGTATTTTTCGCGACTCATAGCATGCCACCTATACATCCTGCATAAGGAATCCATCAAGCCATATCTTGCAAGCATCTATGCATACCAAAGACTCTTTTTCTGTGTCTGTAGTTTGTAGTACCAGTTCATGTGTCAAAAACTACTTGAGTTGCTCAAACCTATCCTCACACTTCTTATTCCATTCAAACTTCTTACCTTTCCTTTGCAATGATGTGATGGGATAAGCAATTTGTGAGGAGTTCTTGATGAACCTCCTATAGTAGCCTACCAAACCCATGAAACATCTCACTTCATCCACACTCTTAGGATCTACCGACTCCATGATGGACCTTTTCTTTTCTAAATCAGTTGTAATTCCCTCCTTGGAGACAACATGCCCCAAGTAGCATACCTTAGTTTGAAAGAAACTACACTTTCTAAGCTTAGCATACAGTTTTACAACCCCAACATTGTTGCTAAATGTTCATTTTTAGAATATACCAATATATCATCAATGAAAACAATAAAAAACTTATCCAAATATGGACACAACACACTATTCATTAAACAAATAAATATAGATGGAGCATTAGTTAAGCCAAATGGAACAAAAACGAACTCATAATGCCCATACCTGGTTCAAAACACAGTATTGTAAATTTCCTCTTTGATGTGTACCTAATGTTATCTGGATCTCAAGTCAATCTTTGAGAACACTACTACTCCCTCCAGCTGATCAAACAAGTCATCAATCCTTAATAACGAGTACTTGTTCTTGATGATCACTTTATTCAACTTCCTGTAGTCAATGCATAATATGAGTGTTCCATCTTTCTTCTTTACAAACAATATCACTGCACCCCATGGTGACACACTCGGCCTGATGTATCCCTTGGCCAACATTTCCTTCAGATGTAACTTTAAATTAACCAACTCAGGTGTTCTCATCGTGTAAGGTGCTTTTGATGTTGGAGCTTCCCTTGGCACTAACTCAATAGAAATGTCTACCTCCCTATGAGATGGCAATTCTGTAATGTCTTTAGGCAATACATACTTGAATTGCTACAAAACTGAATAACTTACAACCCTTCTTGTGACTATCCTCTTCTTGCATAAATGTCACCATCCTAAATGATGTAGATTTATTCTTACCCTATAAGACTCTAGGTTCTCCATTTTAATAAACACACTCAATGGCTTTGTCTTAACAATCTACCTTTTCTCTATGAAGATACAACCAGTCCATGCACAACAACATACTGTATGAACCCAAGAGTAATACATTCAAATGTACTATGGTAGGCATACCATTCAAGTCAAATGCACAAGCTCTTACCCAATGATGAACTCGTTTCTTCGTACCTATAGCCAACTACACTAACCAAGACTAGACATGTGATTCCTTACTCAAACCGCACTTATCCACCAATTCAGGACTAACATATCTATAATTATATCCAAGGTCAATCAAAATAGAAATAACTTGATCATAAAGCTTACCGTCCATTTTAATGATAGATGCTCGATGATCTACCTGTTTGTTATCCAATGCTGCATTGATACTTGGATAATCTGACCAACATATCCAATAGTTTGTGCCTCCTGCACACTGTATAACTTAGGCCTACCACTCTGGTATTGTGGACAATCCTTCCCGTGATGATCTCCTTCAAAAGTCCAACACCACACGGGCTCATTATTCTTCTCCTCAGATTTGTGTCCCTATCCTTTCTCTGATGCATTGAGCCTCTTAGGTGTTGCAAGATTATCCTTATTACCTGTATCTTATGGTCGTACTCGCTTCTTGTCCAATTTTCCTTTGTTTTTTACATTATCTCTCGAGTCTAGCTTAGTCTCAATTATGTGCTTTGATTGTTCATAGAAATTCTTTAGTTTTCAGATGGCCTCCTCCAATGATCTAGGCTAGTCGAACTCAATCACATCTTTGAATGCAACTGGTAACCCACTAACAAATATATGGATATTGTCCTTCTCCTCCTTGAGGTAAGGTACATACCTCAACAACTCGAAGAATCTGCTAGTGTACTCATCATCTGTCATGGATCCCATCTTTAGCTGATAGAATTATTTTGCCCTATCATCAAGGTATATTTCTGAAAAATTCTTCTTTCCGAATATATGCTCAAACTTACTCCAAGTCAAATCTTTCTCATTTATACCTCTGACATTCTTCACATCTTCCCACCAAATGTATGCTTTTTCCTTGAGACTGAGTGTAGCCGTTCTAGCTTTCATGTTCTCTAAATAGTCATGCAATCTAAAGAAATACTTCATGCCTAGTAACCATGCCTCTACATTTTGTGATTTCTTTACCTCTCCATCAAAATTAGTTAGATCTCCTTTCTTAAACTCATATAAAAAATACCCCTTATCACTCCTCTTGTAAGGATGATACCGATGACGATCATAGTCCTGATCTGAATCAAAACTAGAATCATGCCTATGTCTATCCCTTCTCCTATCGAGAGTGTCCAAAAATATTCCATCTATGATTATGTCATCTCTATCTGATCTATGGCCACCATGCGATCTACTACCATATGCCCCATTAGTTCTATACTCCTGCTCATGGCTAATCCAAAGTGATCCCTCCCATTGCAAATATGATAAGCTCTGAAGTATGACTGCATTTAGCTCTGCTAGCTTTTCTTGTGCCTATATGATTATGTCATTATTTGCCTTACAACCCCTTATTTCTTCCTTTAAACTTCTCAGTGTCACTTCCAAATCATAAGAGTTCCCAAAACCATATTTCTGGTCACATTCATAGGCAGAGTCTTTGTAGTCAACCATCTAGCTAGCCATTTGATATTTCTTCCTACAAGGTATATCATATCAGCTAAACCAAATCATAATAAACCAACATAACTTACTGTAGTTAGGGGAGGATACTTTATTTGCAAGATCAACAAATCAGTGTGATACTTGTATAATATCATCATGACAACATAGAGAAACATGAAACATAAGCATATGACCATGCAACCATCATTCTAGCTAGGGCCCAGTCATCCATGCATGACATCATGCATGACAACCAACATCATTATGTCACCATACACTTGACCACATGCAAACATGAACATGTAGAAGTGATGCATAAGCATCTACACATATGAGTAAACACATATGATCAAGCATGAACGAACAATACTTGAAATCAAACCTGCAAGAATGATACATGCAACCAAGCATACAAGAATTTAATCAAACATACTACAATGATACATGTAAGCGACATAAATTGACATGTAACCATTCATACACTCACATCGATGCATTCCACAATAATACCTTAAATTTCAGATGATGACATCACTACAGCCATGAACAACATCATGCAAATATAACAAGCAGATGGAATGAAACATTGAGAGACACACATGCAACTCACATCAATGCATGACCAACACATAACCCATCTAGTTTGAGGGGTGAACCGTTATTTGGTACAATTCTCTAACACCATCCTCCCACATCTACCGAAGCAATTGACCAACCGGGGTAAACATGCGACAAGAGGACACTGTGATATGATTTGACCTCCTAGTCACATTAAGGAAGTCGAATCGACAAAAAACATCATACAAACATTAATCATTAGCTACATGACTCTCAAGAACCAATTCAATACTTTAGACAACTTGCTTTTGGGCACCAATGAGCTTTTGGACAATTTAAGGCTCAGTCTCTCCCATGTTATAAGCATGAGTGTGCCCAACAACCCAAAGTCGCTCTCACAGGCTTGCCTACCGGCGATCGGAGACCAAAATTGTTAGTGCTATGCTAACAACTCCTGGATTTGAGTCACTTTTTCAGGCCTAAAGCACTACCTAGAATTAAACCATTTCTTGATATCAGTAAAATAACATGGAAATGACATTTCTAAATCAAATACTTTTTTGAGACCTTGATTGGATCCCTACTAGCCATGAGAGGCATTTCGTTAACAATATTGGAATTATGTAATCTACAGGTGTAATTAATAGTTTTGTGCATAGGGGTCTCATACTTAGCTGAGAATCACTAAGGACCATTGATGCCTCAACACATTGAATGCCATTCCATCCATTAGTTCATAGATACATTGATCATTCAATTACAAGTAAAAACATGAGGAAATCGATATATGGTTGCTATCATAAAACACATACATAACCGACATAATAGGGACATAAATACTCATGAAAGTATAACCATATAGACCAGATACATTCCATCAATATTCTCATAGAAATACAACAAGAAATACCCTAATGATGCAAAATCCAAACTCGGGATGGGACTTCTACATTTCACCTATCGTAGAATGGCTAAGCCAAATCTCTCTTCACCCATTCACCCTTGTGCTATATTCCAAGCATGAATGTGGGATCTCATAGAACACATCAATAAAAAATCCATCCATGGCTTCCAGAGGCCATCCACCTCAACCCATCAAACATTGATTCAACCTCACAGTCGGACATCATAAAACCATCATTGAATCGGTCTCTATCCCAGCCTTTGAGGGCTCTAGAATATTTGTCTAACCAAGGCTCCAATACTAGTAACTCAACCCACAACATTCACTATGCTTCAGAGAGTTTGTCCAACCAAGGTTCCAGGTCTAGCAACTCAACCCACTAAGGGCTCCAGAGTGTTTATCCAACCAAGGCTCCAGGACTAGTAAGTCAACCCAAGTTGTTCCATCGATCTAGAGCATTTGTTTAACCAAGGCTGTAGGAATAGTAACTGAACCCAAGCTAAGGAAACATGAGAACAAACCAAAAACAAAACAATGAAAATAAACTCAAAATTGCCATGGCTATCAAGGAAATGGAAAGGCTAGGAAATCCACTATCAATCTTGGTCATTCTCCATGCCAATGAAATATTACAAACAAAAAACCACATGCATATGCCATGCATGCCTTCTTTTGCTTCCCTGCTCTTCCTTTGACTTCTTGCTCCAAGAGTCTAAGTATGCCACACCCTCCAAGAGTGCTCCAAGAAAACTCTAAGTATATAAGAGTATGAGAGAGCGAGAGAAAATAATGAGGGAGCTCCAAAACTGAATTGGCGAAAGGTTACCATCTGATCCTCAAAATCCTTTTTATGAATGAGGAGGCCTCTATTTTCGTCATTTTCCATTATTTTCCTTCAATTTCCTCCTCAGATGCAATCTATGACTTTTCACCTCCCTTTTCTCCTAATTTCCACTATTTTCATAAATAAATGTGCCAAAAATGCCATGTTTTCTTTCCAAAGCATTTTCCATTTCCTTTTCCAATTTCCTTAGCCATAAAAGATCACAATTGATCCCCATCACTAGGATTTTTCCCAACATTCAACTTGGAATAAGTGTCCCATCGACCGCGCTTATTGTTTTTAGCTTTTATTACATGGAATTTTCACTAGGGTTGTTACAAGTGCAATGATACCATGGTCGAGGGCTTACAATCGCACCATCTCAACCAAGTGGTCTTCCTATGGACATATGATTTTCAACATGACTTGGGGCTAGGGTTAACACCCGATCCATCCTCAAATATAAACTATGACCTTTGATAACTAAGAACTTGTGTGATAACCTGTTGGTTGAGCATTATGTTGTGTCGCGAGAGGTCTAGGGTTTGAACCTCAGCAAGGATTTTAGGCCCATTATAAATTTTTTGACCAATCATAGAGGTCCACATGGTTCCCTCCAATAAGGCAACGTGGAAACCTCTGATTGGGTCACCTCAGACCATACAAATCAACCACAGTGTGCCAAATGCATCTTGTACAATGATTCCACATATGAGCATGGGATTCGCCTGTATGACACCATATCCTATAGAGTCAATTGATGATGTCATCTATATGGACTACCCAGTAAACAGCCCAGTCAACCTTGTTGTTGACTTTTTAGTTATTGGTCAAAAGCTTTAGAATGTCATAACTTCTTCATATGATGTTAGATTGAGTTGATTCAAGTGTTGTTGGAATCAGGATGACAAACATTGTTATTTAGCACCAATTTTGGAGGATTACAAGAAATTTAATTTTTTAGCCTATTTTTGATCTCCGGATCACTATCTCACCAACATTGATCCTTCATCCAAGATCCCCTTGGATCTACTCTTAGGATGGCCCTATAATTTGTACAAATTACCCTTCTTGACACCAAGCTTCACTGTTGTGTCCTTGGTAGCTCCCTTTGAATGTATGAATACTCGTCCCTTTTGGAAATAAACATCATACCTTGCATACCCAAAAGATGATACTAAGAGAAAGTTCATCTTCATCTCTTTGACATATAACATCTCTTCCCTAAAATGTTGGCTCTCATTCAATTTGTGCCAACTACATAGTCCTACCATCATGCATGCTTGCAAACCTAGACCACACTACTTTCCCAATGAACTATCATCTTGTCTCCCTGAATCCTGTGCTTGACCTTTGTTTTGTGAAATTTTGCAACACTTTTCCTATGACTCATTCCTTGACAAATGTGGCACCAATGTGCTCTTCCAATATAAGTGTATCTCTACCTATGTGCATATTGACCTATCTTGACCACTGTAACATTTTCTTTTAGCTGCTTGTAGGCTACTCCTTGAGTGAAATGACCTATTGAATTTGGTCACTACTATTTTTTTGTCCCTATGGCCTACTCAACTCAGCAATATAGAATCTATTTAGTGGCTAGCCTCTATCGACTAGAACTATATTTTATTTTGATTGCTATCTTTTGAAATTTTAGATGTTATTTTGTTGTTAATCTCTATCATGGTTGGCTCAACTTTCTCCCATCTATAGCCTTTACCTACTACAAGTGGAACCCAATGTTGACTCGTGGGTTCTCTTTGACTCCTCGAGTTGTGCCTTTGGTTGCCACCAATGGGCTTGTTCCATGATTCTACTACATTTCCATTAATATTGTCATGTTCTTGTTGATTCTTGTAGCTCTACTATTTCCATGGAATAATGCCTTATCTTATGCCACCTTTCCTTGCCTCTACATCCACAATCTCTGCCTTTAATCCCATGACTCTTGTCTCCACATGTAGATGGGTGAACTCTCCTCCACATGTGAACACACTTTCCCGCACTTATTCCTCACTTGTTGTTAACTAATACTTCTCATTTCTATATGTAATCCTTAGCCCTACGAGTTTTTCCACATTTTCACTAGAGCCCTATAATTTTTCGTACTCTCACCATGTTGACCACTTTGTTTGTCTCCCCCCATCCAACAACCATCCTTTTTGATTATTGAACTAATTTCTGATGTGGCAAATTCTGGGTGCTATAACTGGGCTACTGGTTAGTAGTTATGATAGTCACTAGTGTGTTCTTTCTCTCTCTCCATATACAATATATCTTTGTCTAAATCCCTCCTCTGAATTTACATCCTCTTTCTTCTTCTACATCTCTCCCCCCTCTGGCACTATCTCTATCCCTCCTTGTCTTCTTATCGATATTTTTTTCTCACTACTCCCCCTCTCTCTCCATATTTATCTGTATATCTCTCCATATCTACCTATCTCTCTCTCAACCCCTCTTCTGTCTCTCTCTCTCTCTCTCTCTCTCTCTCTCTCTCTCTCTCTTCTTAGTTCCCTTACTCTCTATACCCCACCTCTCTATCCCTCTCATATTTTGTGTCTCTCACAATCTCTCCCCTCTCTAGCTCTATTTATATCTCCTTTTATCTCTCTACCCCATCTCTTTCTCTCCCTCCCTTCGTCTATACCCCCATCTCTACCTACCATCCAAATTTGTCTATATCTTCCTCTGCTTATCCTTATCTATCTCTCCCTCCCTCCTTCTCTCTCTCTCTCTCCCTTAGTCACTCCTCCTCCCTCTTCCTCTCACTTTGAACTCCCCCATCTACCTCTTTCTCCCTCCTCCTTTCCCTTCCTATATTTGTCTATACTCAGTCCTTCCATCACTTAGTGTATTCTTTAGAAGAACCCCCATCCCTCTCTCTCTCTCTCCCTCCTTTCCTCTATGATTTACGCTCTCCCCTCTCTCACATAATAATTCTTCCAGACCCCCATTTTCTCTTTATTTCTACCTTTATCTCCTTTATCCCATATATACCTCCTTCTCACACCTTCTCCACCTCCATAAACCCATCTCAACCATTTCTTACCAACTCATTCCTCCCCACCCCGCTCATATATCCCTCTCCTTCTCTCTTTCTCTCCCTTGGTCATTCTATCCCTTCATCCCTCACCCTCCCCACCCCTGCTAAACCCACCTCAACCATTTCCTATGTGTTAAATTCACTAGTTACATGAACACATGCATATTCCTAGTGCTAGAAAAATGCACACAATTTTGGAATGCAGACACAATTTTTTTATTTAATTTTTTTTTCTTGGTGGGAATCCTACATGCATGATCACTTGGTTGCTTTAGATATAGATTTAGGATCAAAAACCTAGAGGTATGGGCTACAAATACATGAAAACATCATGCACACACACACACACACACACACACACACACATGAAATTATTTTTTATAAGCTAGAAAACGTTGTTGTCCATGAAAAAACATACACATATATAATTGTTTGTGTAAATTATGAATATATAATATTGAACTATTTTTAATACATTTTCTCTTGACATGTATCGAAAAATTAAAATACATCTCTTATTTATTTATGCTATACCATTATCAATTGAAAAATAAAAATAAAATGAATGTTTGATAATGGTAAGACCCTTTTAGGTTGAACTAACAAAAGGCCGTGTAATTTTGAGGATATAATGATTTTACTATTTTTAAAAAATACATAAAAGTGACATTAAAAATTTTTGAAAAATAGTTGTGCACAAAAAGAAAAATATATTCAGTGCAACTCCACATGTTTGTGTAGAAAGCTTCCATCATTTAGATTCTCAAATGCTGCATTTATGGAAATATATGCACTATATTTTGCATGAAAACTAACAGACATATAATATTAAAACTCAAAATTCACATTGTTAGTCATAATTTCTATAAAGCATAGTTATTTCTTTTGAAATCCATCTCATTTTCCCACATTTCATACTTTTACACCATCCTCAATTATTGCATAAGTACCTTTAATTATCCCTTCACGTTAACATACTATTATTTTCTAGGTTTGCATTGCCACTAACAGATCGTAAGGGACCATCATTAGCTTGCATGCCCCCTTGGGAACTTCTAATGTGGAAGTGAAATTCTATATACAAGTGTTGTCTAATGTAATCCTGCACAAAGGGGCACCAACAAGGCTTATGTGGATGTCCACCTAGGAGAATTGTTTGTATTTACTATGTGTATTCTTCCCCTATAATATATTTATAAGTTGAATCGGAGATCAAAATGTCATTATAAATCTTGACATATGTCGGTAGTTTATTTTTTAATTCTTAAATATGGGCTTAAGAAAGTGTTATGATAGAACTTAAGGTGTTTTTATTAGTAGATTGAAACATGCATAACATAAATATGTAACACCCCTCCCTTTTGTGTTAAATTGTTGTAAACCTAAGCAGAGGAAAGCTAGTTGCGATAACCTCCTTGGTGGGTTAAAATATTTTAAAC